>JBBPBT010000066.1:800922-844051 GCA_037974875.1 Cicer bijugum | reverse complement strand
ACTTAAAGGATTAAATGATGCAATTTGCTTTTATTTTGTTATATCACTCCACATTTATATGATTTTAAATTAGTGACATGGAAGAATCAAAACATCTCATTAAATAACTATGTAAAACTTTTTTACAATATCGTTTTATATGTCATTGAAATTATATTTTTAACTAAATTATACTTTGACTTCTAAAATTTTATTTTGATTTATCATCTTCTATTTAGTTCCTTTCTTTTGAAAACTTCTAATTTAGTTTCTTAAGGCACCAACCTTTGACGTTTTGATTATTTTTGTAAATTTTTTTGTTTGAGTTTGTTAAATGTTTCTTTCTTCTTCTTGTGTCAAACATTTAATCACTAATGTGTAATGTCAACATAGAAAATATTTGATACATTAAAATGAAAATTTTATAAAAAATTCTAAAATGTCTTTTGTTTGTAATTTAAGTGACAAAAAATAGAATGAAAAAAGTTTTACAAACCAATTTTTTTAATATTATAATTTAAATGACAAAAAAAAGTAAGAGACCAAAGTCAAACTTGATCCGAACTAGATATAAGACAATGGTCAACTATTGAATTGACGAAAAGTCTAGATTTCGATGAAGGGGTGGTAATTGCAAACACTCTGACGCTCAAATAAGTATTGATTTGGAGAGTAAAATGTGTAGGGTGAGAAAAGAATGTGTACCTTTTTAGGTGATGGGGCATTATTTATATAAGCGAGTCATGACACAGAGGGGGGACAGGGAAAATGAACAGGCATTATTGTGGGTGGAGTTGAAAGAATGTTATTTTAATGTCCTAACGGCTAGATGAGTTATTATTTTGGGTCGGGTAAGAAGTCAAATTGGACTTTGTGACGTCTAAAAAAATTTCCCCCCAAGTCCTTGTCGAGGAGGCGAGGAAGTGACTTGAGAAGTCGTCTATATAGGTGCTTCCATAGGGAGGAACATCTTTGTCGTGAAGGTGTTGAATTGATGTTTGTAATCAATAGGTTAAAGTTGTCAAGGTTATATAAGTCGTATATGAAATTTGTTATTGTGCCAAAATAGGTCGACTATTATACATATACGACATATCTTAGAGTATCTGCTTAGCTTTTTAGTCATCTTCGTTAAAGGAATTCTCATTTGTTTTGTCATGTTGGAACGTGCCTGACACTAGGAACTCGTCTGTTTGAAGGATTGATCATGGGTGTTTTAATTATTAGTTGAGAGGACTTAAGGAAATGGAAAAATGACATTGTGTGATGTCCCTTGGGTTTCTTTTTGACATGTATCACCCTATAGAGTAGGTACTTGAGTACATATTATGTCTTCACATTGTTTTGAGGTTTGATCATCATCGTTGATTTATGACCTTTGAATTCACATTGTTGGATCATTTAAGGTATACAATTGGTTGCCTCAGATTATGGAGGAATTCTCATTTCTCTCATTTTCTTCTCCTTCATGTTCTTTCTGGTTTTTGTGAAAGGAATCACATTCCTGATTTCCTTCTTCGTTGGTGGTACTCGTTTCTCGTTTTCGATGTGTTCGTGACTCTAAAGGTCCACTTTTATACTCGGTAAGTCATTTTTTTGTTCTCTACTATTATACTTTCTAGTTTTTTCTATGTTTTCTTATAATTTGCATTTTATTCATTTTCACAGCCACTTGAATTTTCATGGTAGCCCACAGTGGTTGCAAATGGTCCCATTGTAGTGGGTGAACATTTCTACCGTTATGAGCAATGATTTTAGTTGAGGCGGAGGTTCCTACCTCCAACGTAGATTGGGTTTAGGGAACATAGTGTTTTTGCTTGTGGCAACCGTAGTTTAAGGGATTTGCACACTATTAATGTGGTATTATTGTTTCGTCATGCTAGTTGTTTGTTGGCACAATGGCTCTCATTTTGAATCTTTCACTTCATGATTGACTTTTGAAATGGGGATTTGAATGTCGAATTCAGTTTCTTCCTCTTTTGCCTTTTAGGTCGACATGGTAAGTGAGGCGTCTTCTCTACATGACTTGATTCTCCCATATGATGGAGTTATGCCTAGGTAGCCCATGAATCCTTAGGTGGTATCTATTTTGACAACTATTGAGGGGAATGGGTTCACCAAATTGTGTGCCGATGTTGATGATAAGGAAATTTTAGCTCTAGTTAACGAAAAACGTATATGCTCGGAGTACCATATGGTCTTTATTCCCATATACAAGGTTATCATCATAGATATGAGATTTTGGTTGCCTTTTACCTACTTTAAGAAAGATGTGTTTCAGTACCTCAATTTGTGTCCCTCCCAAATTCATCCAAATTCTATTTCCAATGTGAAAACTTTTCATTGGGTTTTTGGTTATGTGGACGAAGAAACCACATAATTGAGTTTCTTTCAAGCAACCTATGTGTTTCTTCTCCATTAATTATCTAAGATGGGTTACTAATTTTTGATCGAGTAAGAAGTCAAATTAGGTTTTGTCCTGTCTACAATAGTGCATTGAAAGAGGTATAGATGTGTCAAAAGAGGTATATATGAGGTATCAACGAGGTTGACTCCCTTGGTTTGTCAAATACTTTCTTGGTTTTTCTTCTCGCTTGCGTTCGACTGGAGATCATCGGGGGGTGTCAACAATTATGTTCTTGATGTCATTTTTGGACTTGCTAGTTTTGGTCAAGAAATACAAGAAATAAGGATTTGAATTGTATTTTTACTATTTTAAAACTGTTTTTTTAAGACTATAATTGAAGTAAATAAACTGAAAATATAAGATAAAAGACTCAACAATTTAGTATGGCTCACTACTAACTCAATAGCTACATCTAGCTCTTCCTTTGAAATATTTAATCCACTAGAATCAGAACTTACACTTGAACACTAGTTAGTCACAGTGATTGTGTACAATCTTTTCACCTCCAACTTAGTATTGTCAAGTTGTTGAGGAAAATACAGCCACTACCGGAATGAATTACAATTCTAACAATGTCTTCTCGACTTTCAGCTTAGTACTGTTAAGCCATTGAGGAAAACAATCGGCCACTATTGGACTTGTTTCCAAAAGAATTGTTTGTATTTGCTGAAAAATCTCTCTCACTAGAGGATGATTACAGGATAATGCTTTCAAATTTTCTTTCTTAACATTTGGATAGATTTGAATAAACTCGAACTCAATGTTTTGCTTGTTATGTTATGTTGTGTTTGTTTCTCATTTGAACTCAGTGCATGCTTTTATAGAAACCTTACAACATTTCCTTCGTCTTTCAAGGTATGGCCTTGTGTCCTTCATTGCAGAAGACAACATGTATCTTCATTGTTTTCATCAATTGTTTCGTTGAACATAAATATGACTGTTGAGCTCAAGTTGAAAACTTAGAATTACTATGAGTATTTTGAATTAAGTTCAAATCAAGCAAAATGTATTGGATCAGAGGGATAAAACAATCAACAACAACAAATTATTAGAGGCAGTAGATAATCAAATCCAAATTGTTAGAGGCAGTGCTAATAATCAAAGGCAGATTATTAGAGGCAATGTTGATAATCAGACCTAGAATGACTTTTTCCAAACGTTGACTTTCACCATATGTGTTGACTTTTCTCAAATATTGACTTTTTCTAAATGTTGACTTTTGTCAGAATCTTGATTTTACTATGGGCATTGACTTTTCCCAGTCATTGACTTTCACCAAAGATATTTTATCATAGGAAGTCAAATGTTTGCTTCATCTATAGAGGCAATTTTGAGCATAACTGAATTAGAGGTAGAGGAAGTCGTGGTTTTTTACTGCTTTAACCATTAGAGGTTACAAGTATTCTTTACTCTACCTCTCTAGGCTTACAAATATTCTTTAATATGCCTCTTTAGGCTTCCAAGTATTCTTTATTCTGCCTCTTCAGGTTTTAAGTATTTATCTTTAACCTTTCTAGCCTATCATCGTCAGATCCTTTTTTCAACATTCTAGCAAATTGTCTTCGAGGTTCATGGATGTTGTTATTCCTTTTCGGGTACCTCTTAGGGGTAAATATTTTGTTGCCACTAACAGATTAGTTTACATCAATTCAAGTTTGTGTCTGAATTGACACAAAGATTGTTTCTAGGATTCTAAATCTCATTGAGAGAATGTTACATATCAATTCCTATATCAGTTCAAATGTATGAAAATACTTTGACTAGTTTACATTAATTCTAATAACTCTCTACTAAGAGGATTTTTTTTCGTACTTTTTTTATATGTGTTTTTGGCTTTATCAGAATTTCTTCTTAACACATTGCCTTTTTAATTCTTTGTCTCTCTCACACTTTATTAATTGGATGATTTCTTCTTAAGTACAAGGAAGAAGTGTTTGTTGAGAATATTAGCATTGGATATCATTAAGATTTCTAGCCTTTATATTGATTGTAGAAAATCAACTTGTATATCATGAATTTTCGTACCAAATATTTGGAGATAGATTTTCCATTGAAAATATGTCATAAATGAATATGTGAAATCACTCAGTGTATCTTGTATGGAAAAACAGAAGGAGCAGATGATACGATGATCAGAGCATGTATCATAGACCATCAGACAAAATAGATTTTGGGTGATTATCTTGTATTGAAAAACAGAAGGAGCAAATTATATGATTATCACATCATGTCTCATAGTTGCATTCATCAGAAGCAATTGAAACAAAACATATCTTGCATTTCTAGAGTCAACAAAGCCAGATCATTACTTGCATTATCAGAGGCAACTGAGCCATAGTGTTGCTTGCATTACCAAAGGCAACTGAAGCTTGCATTATCAAAGGAGCATGTCAAAGCACGTGCACCAAACTCGAAATATAGAATAGAAGCAAAGTCTTGGTGTTGCTTTGGCGTGGTTCAATCACCTAAGAATATAGCTACCAGAACAATGAGTTGTATTTCTTTTTGCTGCTAATGCTTTGACTCGGAATGTTGCTTGCATATTGAAATACTTTTTATTGCTATATTATGACTTACTCTATTAGTAAACATAACTATTTTTTTTTACTAAGTGATAATATTTTTTGTGTTAGAAACACCTAGATTGTTTCTAACTTACTCATAATTTATGTTACTTTAAAATAGATAATCATTAATACAAATATGTCTTTTAACTTAATATGCATATTAGCAAATATAGTTAGGGGATAATTGTTCCTTATTTGTTTTCATAAAACCATTAATTAAAGAATTACAGCTAAAACTACTTTTGTACTAATATTATGTTTTTTTTGGGATGTCGTGTATAGAGTGGTGAATTGCCTGCAAAATTCCTCCCAAGAATCAATGGAGTTTGAGGGTAAACCCTTAAATTATGTAATTGCACTTTCTTTTAACATGAGGGAGAAGAGACGACATTTGATGGGTCATTCAGCTCCTAGGTAGTCGAGGATGGCTTCAATATTTTTTATGTGTTCACAGAGATCAGTGGTCCCGTCATATGAGTACATATGTGGGGGTTTCTCCATCACCCTATGTATTCTAGAGTTCTTGATCCATGTTGTGATGGATACCCAAGACTCGCGACATTCGTGTGATTTCCAATAAGTTGCACGAGTCGGGGAGGAGAAGAAATATGGCCTTGATCGTGAGCAATGTCAATGTTGGCGCACCTCCTTAGGCGAGAAGTCCTCATAGGAACTTATGCGATATACTCGATCTAGTAACTCTTGTAGGGAACTCCTTCTACGATCCAGAGTCGGTGACCAACAGGCTCTTCTTCTATGTGAAGCATCGTGACGACGTCATTTCACAAAACCTTCATTGAATTCTTGTGTCTTCTAGGATTTTACCACTATTAGGGTGGTTGGCTTTCAGTTCTCCACAACGATAAAATGGTGGTTCTGCTCCATGATTATTCGGGATTGTTCCTAAATCAAGGCGACAAGCTCGTCAAAAGTTGCTCCACTGTTTTGGACCATCCCAAAATTGGTGTTCGCGTCAGGCCTGTATTTGTTGACATGAAGCTCGTGAGACGATGTGGTCTCATCATCTGGTTGTTGAATGGTGGATTTTACAAGGGAAATAAATAGCTATTATTGCTGACGGATTCAGCAGAATGTCATTTTGATATTGTAATGGCTAGGGTTGACCATTGAGGTAAAAATCCTAATTGCTTGAAATGGGCTACTATTTTGAACTAGGTATAAATTCGGATTGGACTTTGTCTAATTAAGAACAAAACCTAAAGTCATAGTGATTGAATTTTACCTAAGAAGAATAAATACCCAATAAATACTCCTTTCTCTCTCTCTCTTAAATTTCACCTACTTTTACTATTAAAATATATTATTTTAACTTTCTATGATGTAATAAATATTGTTAAAATATAATATCATTTCTACCTACTTTTTCTTCTAATTAATTTTTTTTTTCATGATATATATTTTACTAATATTTTCATCGTTAATTATATGATATGAACACCTGAAAATCATGTATTTTTAAAAACATAATTTGGATTTTTTATATATAAAAATAATATATTTATATTTAAAAATCATAATTAATAACGTTTAAAATCTTACTTAATTATATTTTATAATTTAGTAAATCATTAATAAATTATGAGAACTTATTTTTTTAGGCAACTTACTATATTTATTAACCCTACTAAACATAACCATACTAAACATTTTTTTTTGTCAAGTATCATACTTTTTTTTAAGAATATCAAAGTATCATATCCAGCATATTTAAAGTATATTAACCATTTAATTTATGGTTGAAATTTAATATAAAAATGTATCAAAATAACAATAACAAAAAAAGTTATTTATTTAATATAAATAATTTTATTTATTCATTTATTTATTGTAATTGCATAATCTAAGTCAATGATTTTGTGAAATTTAGATTTAATTAAGTAGTTTAAAAAAATATCATACAATTAGAATTGTCGAAATGAACCACCCTAATTAAGACTAGTTCGAACATCTTAAGAGCTTTATCGAGTCGGATTAGAATATTTATAAAATTAGGAACACTAAAAACATTACCCGTATCCAACTCTCTCAGGATGCAGGATTGGCGAACAGTCCACCATAAATTGAAAAAACTATAATATTTTTTTGAAAAAAAAAATGCAATTTCTTTTGTATAATAAATGAGTGGCTAAATTATATTCGCGGTCATTTAACTTAATTTCAGGTAACGTTTTAGTCTTTTATATATTTTTTTTTTGAGTTGATCATTTATTTTAATTTTAAGTGACAATTTGATATTTTATGTTTTAAAATATCAACAATGTCGTCTTTTTTTTTTTATAAAAATTCAAAAAAATCATCAATTTTTTTCAAACAAAACCCATAAAATTCATTATCATCTTCAATAAAATAAAAATTTAATCAAATTCATAACTTAAATATTGAAATAAACTCATATTTGCATTCTTTATTTGATGTTGTTAGAGATGAAAATATGTGTGTATTTGAATATTTGAGCTATGCATTTTAAAATTTGCATTATATTGAAGATTATTATTAATTTTATGGGTTTTGGTTGAAAATTTTGATGATTTTTTTGAATTTTTGTATAAAAAATGATAACATTGTTGAAATTTTAAAACATAAAATATCAAATTGTCACTTAAAATTAAAATAAATGACCAACTCGAAAAAAAAAAAGATAAAAGACTAAAATGTTATCTAAAATTAAATTAAAGACCACGAATGTAATTTAACTTAAAGGGATGGGACACAAGATGAGACCAAAGACCCAGAAGCTAAACGTCAATGACCACATTTTGGCTATAAAGGAATTGGCATCATATGTATACACTTGGCTCAATTTTCTATTACAAAATGCTCTTTAATCATCTTTCATCATGAACCATGAGTCATAGTTTGTAGCTTAAATATTCAAGCCTAACAAAACTTATCCTATCCACATCTCCAAATCTAACCGTGCTAAAAAGCTTCAGTATAAGTTTAGATTGATATTGATTTTCGCAAAATCATATGTGCTACCGTAATTTTAATAAAAACTACACTACAAAGTATTAAAGTTTAAAAAAAAATCACATTGTCACAGTGATTTTATCAAACACATGGTAATTTCAAATATACATTTAAAATTGTTTTCCTTCAAATGTCTGTCCAAATTGCCAGTTTTGTGGTGCTACATTGTAAGATGTGAGTGTTTTTCCAGTGCTGCTAGTAACCTCAAAGGACAAAGGCTGATGTTGAAGGTTGACATTGCAATGCCAATTCATTCCCCAGTTTCTTGCCATTGGTATCCATCCTGTTCTTGATCCTTTCACTTTTACAGCAAACACTTCACCATCCAATCCCACATTAGTAATCAGGACTTGATAGAAATGAAAACTTCCACTCATAGTGAATTTCAACCCACCACTTCTTTCACACTTCACTCTACATCACATTTCAACATTAAAGGTTGTATCATTTACTTATGAAGTAAGTGTTACATTAACAAAAGAAAAATATTTTCAAATATTAAGTGTCACTTTATGTTTATTATGTAAGATTAATTTTTTGTTTAATTTTACCCTCAAATTAGTATCTATCACTCACAAAATTCACTATTCTCTACTATACATTTATGACAATGATTAGTAAAGATAATTTTATAAACTTTCTGCACTCTTTATTTATTTACAACATTTCTTAATAAGTGTAAAATAACCTAAAGTAACACTTAATATTAGACATAAAGAATACTTATTTGAGTTTATTTACAGACATAAGTATCCTTCAAAGTATTTGAAAGGGCTTATAAAAATTTTATGACATATTAATAGAGTGTTTTTAGCTTATTTCGATAAACTCTATAAATTAGCTTAGAAAAGCAATCTAATAACATTGTTTAAAAAAATCTATCTCTACCTTCTATACTGAACTGGAACAATATCAGCTTTCCCCTTGGCAATTTCAGCAAAAGCAGCCTGTGACAATTCAAAATGTTGTCTTGGAAAGTTACACCAACCACCATAATCAACTGAGAGACCATAATTAGGAGGACAGAAATCAGTTGCAGTAACAATCACAGGTGGACTTCCAAGCACACACCACAGAATATGGTCAACACATCTTATCTCATAGCAAGCTCCACATGTACTCCCTCTATTGAACAAAATAGTGCTTAATCCAACACTGTATTTTCCATAGCTTGCTTTGTGGAGATCTCCATAACCACAAGCTCCTTCTGTGCACCACATTCATAACACAACCATTTACATTTCACAAAACAAGGCTACTAAGACTAATGTTCTTATCTATGTACCATAGACACTTCATATTGAAAGTGTGTCGGTTGTCCGACACAACACGAAAAATGTTGTGATATTCAACTACCTCAATTTTCTCAACATTTCATATTAAAGATGTTTATGTTGTCTCACACGACACTGACACATGTTGTTATATTAAATCTAGTATCTTTGTTTCCTGGGTTGCTATGTATAAGTAAAAGAGTATATGTATATTGATCCAAAATTTCGACTAAATACTTTTTTTTTGGTATATTTAAGTACAAAGTAGTATATATAAAAGAGTCAAAGGAGGAGAAAGAGAAGTACCTGTAATTAGTGATCCTTCTGTGTCTTTAGCATAAGTTGCAGTGGCTTTCATCCATTGTTGGTCCTTGATAGCAACAATGTAGAATGAATGAAATAAAATCAAGCAGAGAAATGTGGAAAGAAGAGCAACCATCTGATGTAACAACAGCATTTAGAAACTGATTATTGTTACTATAAATTGAAATGCTTTACTTTTAAGTGTGTTTTATGTTTTTGTCATATGTAGGGGGCAGTAGGGCTAAGATAGCAGAGGACTAAACCTAGTGAAAAAGGGTTTCTTTTTCTAACTGTTGATGAGGACGATGTCCTTGCTAAAAAAGATCCATGTATGGGCAATAACAAATTTCAACAATTATTATTAAAAAAAAATATTTTATTAAAAAAAAAAATCATAGAAGAAACTTTTGAAAATTTTAGACAAATATTTTATTGATTCTAAAAAAAAAATTAACCAACATTATCTTGATCTGAATGGAACTAAACTCAATTATTTCGACTATTATTTTTATTTATATTTAGTTTGGAGAGAGTATTAAAACAGAATAAAAATGAAAAAGATTTTGGCATAGCAAAAATACCTTGATTTTCAATGGATTGTGGGGACATTGAGCTAAGGCGAGAAATAAGGTAATTTGTTGCCTATTCCAAGGAGTGTGTTTGGTTTGACTCTTTTTATATTTGACTCTTCTTTTTAGGCAAGAAAGAAATGGAGACACTCCAAAAAGAGGTGCAATTTTATTTTGGATGCATTAGTGAGAGAAGGGTTAGAGGCTTTGTGTTTGTGGCAGCCACACAAAACACTTTGAGTGTGGAAACATTCATTGCCAAAGCCAAAGGGGTGCTGCTTTATTAATCATTTTGTTCCTCCCTCTATGTTCAAACAAAAGTTAATCAAATCAAAGTTTTTATATTTATTCATTTTTAATCAAATACATAATTTATTTTTATTTTAGGGGGAAAGAGTCAACAAGCACACATCCACACACCCCTCCCCTGCGTCTTCTCTGACAATAAAGGACTTGAATTATTTATCAATTGTTAGAAAAAAATGTTAAATATATAATGTTTTAAATGAAATAATATGTAAATTGGTGCTAGTTGGGACAGAGGATATGGAGTAAACATATGTAACTCATTTAAATGTGACAATTTTTGTTTGCATGTTGGGACGGGGTCGATGGGTTACTTCAATCCTTGTGGGTTATTGTTAGAATCTACATCTACATAGTTTTCTTTTTAACAAAACAGTTTAGGTATTTAAAAGTCATATTGAATTAATTCTAATTATGACAAATAAATATTTTTTTTTTAAATTAAGGAATCTCACGCACACCCACAAAAGATTAATCATTCAAGTTAAATAAGCTCTTTAACAAATACATTTAAGACAACAAAACTATTTTTTTTTCTTTCACAAAGACTTCATGACTATTTTATTGACAAGCCAATGATTAATCTCTACCCAAGAACTTGGCTAAGCACTTTTGGTGTTATATCTCCTCTCAACAACGTTTTTTTTTATCTACAAGGTTTGAACTCAAGACTTTGCTTAAAGTAATGTTTGTACAATAATTTGATTTAGTTATACTGATGCTATTTATTTATTTTATAATTCATATACATGTGTTTTGTGCATAATCCCACCTTTGAAAAATCGGGATTTTGATATTCATTTAAAAAAGCAAATATCAACTATTAACATTTTCTCTGTACACGCAATAATTGATATTATAATTGAGTATAAAAATTCATATATAGAAAATATAAATTTATTAACACTTATGTATTTAATTTTTGACTGTTTCCTGTAAAGGAATTTCATTAGCTATAGAAAAGCTAACTCCTATAAATTACACAATTGTTCTGCATACAAAAACAAACTGCATTTCCTAATTTAATCTTAATATTCTTGGGTGAGTAACCTTTTCTCTTCCTCCTCTAACCTTGCAAGCCATTTGAATCCAAGATCACATCCTGCTTTTGCAGCTATCTGAAATTTTTCTTTTGCCATCTCTACTGGATCAATTGCAATACTTTCTTTGTTCTTTCCTCGTTTTTGAGCAGCTGAACCTCTCTTCAAACTGAATTTTATTATTGATTCTGGAATTTTGACACCTGAGGCACAATATCCGTTCTTTTATTAGTATCAGACTCTAAACAGGACATCATAAAGTTGCATCCAACCCACCAGACTGAGCCAGAAAACAAATTACAGTGAAGCAAAGATATTCTAATATACTATTATAAACTGATGGTGATGGATTGTATACGACGATGCCTGTTTAACTTATGTCACTATGACTGTTTAACCTTAGCACCGGCTCCTAAAATTGAATGCATGTCTAATATCTACCATGTGTCAGTGTCTTGCACCGACACCTGTGGTTACACTTAATATCTTTCATTTTTTAAATTATTATCAATGTCTATGTGCGAGTGTCATGTCTAGTGTTTGAATTTGTATCAGACTATCAGTGTTTCATAGCTTTTAACTCCATCTTCTGTTGTGGCTTGCTTAATCTGATCCTAGAATTGTTCAAACTTTGCTACATCTCCAACCTATTTTTCCTATATACCAACAAGCCAACAACCTAAGCTATAGATGTCTATTAAATGTTCTTTAGGTGAATTATAGTAAACTCAAGCGACATGCATTTTTCTTGTTCATCATCATTTCTTTCAGTTTTAGATAAGTTTGGTGAATCATCTCTTACTCGACTAGGAAGGTCTGTTATAAAGGATAATTGTTGTTCTGCACACAATCACACACTGCAATAACTATTCAATAATGTACTAAAGTTTTCGCACATGATTTATCTAGAGACACTTTATCCTCTTTACTTTCAGCAATTACAATCAATAAAACAAAATCTTTTGTAGAACTGCTCATCTTCAACAACCTTTTACATGGTACTGGTAGGCATTACAAATAGAACAAAGTGCCTATAGTTTCTGAATATGTACTTATGAAAATAAGGTCCTTAGTATCAGTAATATACACCATAACCTAGTTTAGATTGAAAGGAAGTAAGGACCTTATTATACACCAGATATATAATAAATAATATGAAGAAGAACACACGAAGACAAGCTTACCTTTAAGAAGAAGAGATCCATATGCAATAGCTGCCCCAGCATGGCCCTACAAATATATGGAGTAAAATTAAAAAACCAAGGCAAAATCTTTCAACAAGCAACTAAGAATTAATCTTGTTTACACTTTACACTTCGGTTAAACTCATGGAGATTAAGTTAAATTTTCTTAATAATAATTAAAACTTTTCATGTGTAAAATTAAAGTACTTAAATTGGCTAAACTTGGATACTAGATAGATCATTTTATAAATCATCAAAAGTTATGTGTTGTCTTTAGGAAATATAGGTTGGAGATGTAGCAAAGTTGTAGATATGACGCAACCACAATAAATATATATCGATACACCTCAACACATTTACCAAATAACTTATGCTAGCAATATCCTTTTCAACACACATTCTAATTTGTTAAACTTCAAATGCGTCCGATCAAAATTTAAATTTTTGTGGGGTCTAAATGATTTTGTGGGACCCATATGAATTTCAACCAATTCGAGTGATTTGGCTAAAAGGTCATCCAGTTTCAATATTACCTCCTCATTGATTACATGCTACAAATCTTAAGAAATGAAAACTGGATTTCATAACAGCATAACCAAATGGCTACAATGCATGATGAACTCAGTCTAACTCACCACACATGAAAAGAAATGAATGGACAATTGTCCATAAATACTAAGAAAAAATGTTGAAAAAATTGACAACCATGAGCAAGGGTTTTAAAGAAAATTAGTTGTTTAATTTTGATTAATTGGTATATTATAAATATTCTATTACCTTCTCAGATGCCCTATGGAAACACCACAACGCCGAAGCAATATCTTTTTTAACACAGTCACCAGTCAGATATACAGCACCCAAAAGATAAAGAGCACCTGGATGCAACTAGAACATAACATACACCAATAAGGTTTTGTCATATATTCCAAAATCATGGCAAAATCCACCTTCCATAGGGTAAACATACCTGGTCCACAGCTTTCTCCAAATAATAAAAAGCTCGTTGATCTGATTGGACATAGTCATTCTGTTTCCAAAAATAATATATTTAAAAACATCTCACTAAAATCAGGATCTTCATACTTTCTATAGTATCCAGTTATATAACATGAACAAAACTCAAGAAAGGGAGAATATTACATAGCAGAAGTATTCTACTCAAGTATATTTTAGAAGTCAAATATAAATGTACAAGTGTAATCAGGCTATAAAAGTACAAATGTAATCAGGAAAGTGAAAAAAACAAGGAACCACTATTGATTCACGGTTAAGAACACATAACATCCCAGCCAGGCCGTTGTGTATGCACATCAGCCCACCATTGCCCTCCCCTAGGAAATATACCTCATTCGTTAACCGCAAAAAGAATACAACCTAAATCTACAATGAATAAATCTGCAAATAGTCATGGATTCAAGTCATAGAATCAAAATCTTGAAGTTTGGCTATAATGTACTTAAACAGAGTCCTCACAATATAAGGTGTAGAGTAGCCTCACCTCTACTCTTAAATGACAACCCAATGCATATTGTGCATCAGGATCACCCATTTCTGCTGCTTCTACCAATAATGCTGCTGCTCTGTTGCCAAGGGAAAAAGAAAAATACGATCACGCATTAGCAGTAGATATGTTTAACAGTATTTTTATGAGACTTAAAAATGAACCAAGTTCATAAAACTCAGAATAGCATCATCAGGGGAAAGGTTCAATCAATGAGAACTGTTTAAAAGGATACAGAATTAACAGGAAACAATCAAACCAAAAAACTAATATGAATGCCATCAATTACAAAAGGAAAGAATGGTGTGTTATCAACAGCTACTTCACTATACTTCAAAACATGAGATTTATAATGTATTAAAGCATTCCATTTCTTTTAAAATATAATGTTTCTATGTTGTCAATAGCGCCGCAATAGCGTGCAATAGCGGAATAGCGTTGCGGCGGCGGCCATCCCTACTCTGCTCTTCACCGTGAAACCGCTGTCACCTGTTGCGGCCGTTGCGGACGCGAATAGCGCTCAAAACGCACCGACGCGTTGCGCGTGACCCGGGACCATGACCCGCTACTGTGTTTTTTAGGGTTTGCTGATTTTTTTTTTAATTTCATTGAGGGTATTTGAGTCTTTTTTCACTCAAAACCCTATTATTTTATTATTTATTGATCTTTCCCCTCCTTCAGATTATTATTTTAAATCCCAAACTGTTGTGATCGTTCCCCTTTTCCACTGTTTCTCTTCTTCTTCCAAAACTGTTTCCATTCCTCTGTTTCTATTATTTTTTTTTTGCAACTGTTTTTTTTTTATTTTTCTTCTTCTTCTTCCCATTCTGTTTTTTTTTTCTACCACTGTTTTTATTTTCCTTCTTCTTCCACAGTTCCACTTTTCTTTCTGTTTTTATGATTGTCCCTTTATTTTTGTGTATTTTATTTTTGCTATTTTTTAGTGTGTTTGTCTATTATTTGTATTTTATGTTTAGTACTTTAGTCTATATATTGTTTTTGGTTTTCACAATAGCGCTCATCCCGCTATCCGCAATCCTGCTATCCCATTTTTGGGGTTGGACGCTCCGCGCCGCTATCCGTGAGTGACAACATATGTTTACTTCACTCTTCTTGTGGATAGCTACTCTGCTGAGTTCACATCAGAAAGTAGACCAACACAAACAATTTCATAGCAAAACAGAGACTCCATGTAATGACTTTTATATATTTAGAATAATAAAATTAATGAATGATAACAAATTATAGATATGTTCTTGGAATAGTATATAGGCATTTCTTTCATGAAAAATAAGTAGAGCAGGAAGAAGCAACTCTAGGTAGCACCAACACTTTAGATGGAAGGCGTGTTTGGCGTTCAACACGTATCGGTGTCTGACACTAACAAATTTGATTATAGTTAATCACTTTAATTTTCCCAAATTATTACAATGTCTATGCGTCATTGTCAGTCTGGTATCTAGGTTAGTGATTCACAAGAAACAAGACATAATGGAGGATGAAAAAATTGACTTACACAGCCTTGTTTGCTCCAGGAACATGGTATTTCATATGTAATCTGGACAACCAATACCTAGCATGGGTGTTGCTGTTGTCCGCCTCCAAAGCAAGCTCAAAATTCTCCTTTGCTGTCTATTTTTTAACCTCAAATAAGCAAGGATCTATGTGTTGCTCTCTCATATAAAATCTTAAATAATAAAGAAGCAAATGACTAATAGATTGAGAAAGAAGAAGTGATTACGTTAAGAAGAGGGATGAGACGCCTATCATTGAGCTCACAATAATCAATGACTCTATCGACCTCCTTCAAAGCATTCCACCCTTTGGCAATGAACTCCATGGCTTTCTTGTTCCTGCTATGCAATCCTCTCTGCATATTATTTCCAGCAAGATAAGCAAACATGTTGAAACACAATAAAAAATCTAGTTATCCGGAGCAACGACACTTTCAATTGAAGATGTGTCAGTGTTTAGTAACGTGTTGGTATCCCATACCGACACGAAACAAAAACATATGGTTACATTGAATTGCTCCCTTCATCCTAAAACTAGTGATGTTTAAGATGTTTTTCACATGGATTAAGAAATACAATAAATGAATGAATAGGTGTAACAATTTTACAAAATTGTCCTCATTAACTATTGACTATTAACAATGGTCATAAATGCATAGTTGGGTATACAGACTTGAAAGTAATGCACAAAGTATTAATTTGGGGGTAAAATTAGAATAGTGTGATTAACATTACAATGAAAAAATAAATCAACACATATTTTGGAATAAAATTTATTTGCTAAAGCGACACTTAATTTAGAAAGTAGGGAAATGAGTACTTTTATTTTTTTTCAAATTATTATCAATATCGTCATGCCAATATGATGTGTGTGTTAGTGCTACATAATAAAGTAAAAGTTTTCCACAAAATAAAGTAGCGTGAAAGTGTAATGACAAACCTGTTGATTGAATTGGAAAAGAGAAACAGAGGGCTTTGGAATGACCTTGGACAACAATGCCCTAGGCAGCATCTTCTCAGAAACAATGAGATATCAACTGAACTTTCCTGTAACTTAGAAACATAAATTCGTTAATACTAACAAAAGAATCCAAAACAGTTTGTACTAAGTTACTTGGAGCTAGCT
The DNA here is from genome assembly GCA_037974875.1 of Cicer bijugum. Taxonomy (NCBI): domain Eukaryota; kingdom Viridiplantae; phylum Streptophyta; class Magnoliopsida; order Fabales; family Fabaceae; genus Cicer; species Cicer bijugum. The sequence goes on along the minus strand of JBBPBT010000066.1, from coordinate 827,290 downwards.
TGAGCTGTCAATTTATGCAAGCCCACTAATCTTGTCCCCAACCCAAATGTTAGAGGGGCCAAAAAGCCCCCATGACTAAAATACCCCCACTCAAAGGAAACCCAAAGCCCTGTGGGCTAAGGTGGCCCATTATTTTCTCAATATTTTGTTTTCCATAATTTTTCTAATTTTTTTTAAATTTCATTTAGTTGGTCCCTACAAAGAGGTATAAGATTTTTAACTGATGAAGAAATTACTGGGTGAGTCCAAATACGGCACACTAGCATCATTTTATCCTTATTTGTTAGTTGACTAACTGATAAATCGTCTTTGTATAAATAGCTTAATGCTACCTCTCAATAACGAGACAATTCATTTTGCTCCATTATAATAAGTACCACTCTCACTAGGAATTTCCTATCACACTCAATTCAACAGACATTCAGAGGTGTATTAATATTAGCCACTATCTAGAAATGTAACTCCACTCACTTATTAGTCCCCAAAATTCCAATCTAAATACTTACCCTGAGCTTCAGTATTGGTATATTACATACTTACGAGTATTTTTAATTTTCATTTCTGATAAGCAAATGTTAGTGGTTAATTTGTTAAAAAGGGGGAAATGTTAGTAAATAGTAACAAGTATCTAACTTTGATTTTCCTTCTTAATACTCTTTCAATATCTCAACCTTCACAAATCATTTATCAGTATTGATATGACTCTTATCAATTTGTCTATGACAAATAATGTACACTTACTAGGTACAATAGTACAATACAACTACAATGTTGCTGATAATCCAAGTGACATGATTAGTGTTGTCAAATAGCTGCAGCAGCACCATAGTGCTATAGCATAGCGGACATTGAACAAATTGTGATTGCTCCGCAACACGCTATTTAGTAAAAAATGTTGTCAAATATCTGCTATTGCAACACTATACAGCTACGACGTAATGGAAGTTGAACAAACAGCTATCTTCCGCAATTGACGGAGCTGTACATGATTCATTGAAGTCAAGGGATAAAATCTTGAATGAACTAAAAATGAACCTTCAAAAAGCTTAACACCACATGAAACTGCAGGCATACAAAAAGAATACTAAAGGAACAAGCTTGGCCTTCATGAGAAGAACCTCTCAAATCCAATCTACACCTTCAAAGAAAAAAAGAAATATGCACACGACCTTGAAGAAAAGGTGAAAACTTAATTTTCCGAAAACAGAGTTTAAAACAATTGAATTCGACTTGAACCGATAGAGAATCAACAAGCATATGAAAAATTAAAATGAAAGATAGCTCAAATATTCACAGCGTAAACCAGAGAAGCATAGAGAATATCGCAAAAGAACAGAGGTCGCGAATATACCTTCGACGGAGGCGACGGTGGTCGGAACAAAGAAGATCGCCGCGAATATTTTCTTCACGATTCTCTTACTATCAAGTAATTGGAAATTTTTGAAATGGAGATGAACTATGAGATGGGCCGGGCCACAAGATCGTCTGACCCGAATCCACAAGCTGGACAAAAAAGGCAGAAACAATAAAAAAGAAAATGTTGCTGCCCAGGATCGAACTGGAGACCTTCAGTGTGTAAGACTGACGTGATAACCACTACACCATAGCAACCCCTGATGACAAATATCTCTACCTAAACATATAAAAACCAATAAAAGAAATTACAATAAAGTTAAAATGTAAAATGTATTTGTTTCAAATTTAGACGAAATTTATTTTAATTTAAAAAAAATATATTTTTATATTAAACTAAAAATGTTTTATTTACAATAGTATCTTTTTATTCAATTATAGAACTGAATTTTTTTAAAATATTTATGCATGTACATGAAATAATATCAAGTTTCAAAAAATATTTTACTTCTAATTTTACTATATATTTTAAATATTATTTTTATTTTTACTTTTTGCTAATCAAACAAGTGAATTGTTTTAAAAATCATATAAAATTTACAATTTATATTATTTTTATTGAAAAAAATGTGAAAATTATCAACAATATAATATTTTATATTGATTATTTATCAACAAAAATATTTAATTAAATAACTATAATGGTTCCTGATTTTGTAATGTGTTCTATATATAATGCATAAAAATATGAATATTTAAATTTGGAGTTCCACTGAAAATGTTTTTCAAATACATATTTTTATTAATACTTGTTACTAAATGTCGTTAATTTGGTCTTTGTGAATGTTTAATTTAGTTCATAATTATGCAAAACCTTTCTCAAATCCATCCTTTTGAAAATACTCATCATTAAAAATGGTGAACGGTAATGATGTGTTTGTTTAATATATCGTTAGTTATCTTTTTCACATAGAATAATGTCAAATATTTGTATCTGTATAAAATTAAGATGACAAATAATTCTCGTTGCAGATATATCTTTCTCTATAATGTTTTGCACCATGAATAAAACAATTGATCCTTGTCCTATAAACACCACTACACACATAGGATTTCTTCCATCTATTCACAAAAATCACAATTTTTCACTAAGGAGTGATCAAACTATACTGTGGTATAACAAACACACATTTTGAAACATTTTGTTTTTCAAAAATAGATGCAATGAAAGAGATATCACCATACCAATCAAACTAGCTTAAATCAAAATGATCACCATTGTTGTATTTTAAAAAAAATATTTATTTAAATGGAAGATGGAGAGAGAACAACATGTATCTTTTCACTACTTCACATTGAACAACGATAGATACTTATTATTTTTACAATGCACAGCGTCGTAGAAATGAAAATAAAATATTAATAAAGAGAAATAAAAACACACACATTTTAGACATTTTATATTTCACTCAATGTGACTAGGACCGCCAACAATACATTTAACAGGCACATCTTCATAAAGCACCGTGTTTAATAACAAATATCCATAGAAGGATGAATTTGATAAACACATTTTAGAATGTTAGAAACTAAATTGAAATATTCGTATTCACCCACACCAAATTAAAAGTGTCTACAAAGTTAATGATGATTTTGGTTGTCAATAATAGACTTGGAAGTTAACAATGTTTAGTGTTGGGTGTCAACAAAAGGATGAATTTTAGAAACATTTTATAGAGTCAAAAGACCACATTGAAATATTCATATTTGAGTAAACAATTATATTGATCTCTAAATGTGTGATGTGTTGTCCTTATTATTAGAGATGTAAAATCAGTTATTGTTGGAAATGATGGAAATTAAATGGTATTAATGATGACTTTTAATGGTGTGAATTGAAAAAATGAGAAGTCCCACATATGAGGGAATACACTCATTAATAGCATTTATAAGGTGGAGGTATTGTACTTGGGTTGGACCCCAAGGGGCATCCCAATTTTGTGAAGGAGGGAGAACGCAAGCAAATGGACCACCACACGCGCACCACCGCCGCTGTCCGGCCGGCTCGGCTCGGCTCTCTGTATGGTCTTAAACAAGCTCCTAAGCAATGACATGAAAACTACATTTATTACAAATTTGAAAATAACATTTGCACTATCATATGTCTCTATGTAGACAACTTACTCATATTTGGATCTAACATTCATGTTGTAAATAAAGTAAAATCATTGTTGAGTAACAACTTTGATATGAAAGACCTCGGAGAATCCTTGGAATTAAGATTACTAGGTCAGAAAATGAAACCTATATGCACACTATATGATCCAAGTGTGAAACTATTCAAGAACTCTGGTATGCCACTGATTGCACTAGACCCGACATAGCCTATGTCGTGGGATTACTGTGCAGGTTTACTAGTAGAGCTAGTATAGAGCATTGACACGCTATTGAAAGAGTCATGAGATATCTTAAAAGGACAATGAGTCTTGAATTACACTATCAAAGATTTCATGCCGTCCTTGAGGGATACAGCGATGCTGATTGGAACACCCTATTAGATATCAAAGAAACATCAGGGATACAGCGATGCTGATTGGAACACCCTATTAGATATCAAAGAAACAAACTATATTGGCTCAATCCACTATGGAATCTGAAATGATAGCACTATGATTCATGTACGCACTGATGAGAATTTAGCAGATCCTTTGACGAAAGGATTAGCTAGAGAGAAAGTCCTAAAAACATCCAAAAAGATGGGACTATTGCCTATAGATTGATGAGTCACCTATGATGGTAACCCGACCTAAAAAACTGAAGATCCCAAGAATTAGGTTCAATGGGTAATAACAAGTCATAGTGATATGAGATGAACATGCTACATAATATATGAGGAAAACATGAGTCCTGAAGCGATAAAAGGATGAGATAATAGAAAATCTTAATGAGATCTATACTCTATGAGGAGTGGAGTACCTAGCTACAAGAGTACTCTTGATAGACTCACCTATGTGAATGAGGAAATGGGGGCCGCTTCCTATGGAATTTTAAGGTAGAATTCTTAGAGCGTTCACTACACTGGGATACACGTGCACGGCCCTAAATGCACGGGCTTTTAAGATTACACCCAAAGAAAAGGTTATGTGTGGGTTTGATGTCAGAGATAGAGTTCAAGACTACGAGTCACTCTTGTTGAATCTGAATCTTACTTGCTACGCAAAGGTTCAAGTCAAGAGACAATTTTGTTTATGTGTAATTTTATAGAAGCGTTTGACGCTATTCAAGAACCTATTTTTAAATTTAAGTGGGGGATTGTTGGAAATGATGGAAATTAAATGGTATTGATGATGACTTTTAATGTTGTGAATTAAAAAAATGAGAAGTCCCACATAGGAGGGAATACACTCATTAATAACATTTATAAGGTGGAGGTATTGCACTTGGGTTGGGCCCCAAGGGGCACCCCAATTTTGTGAAGGAGGGAGGACGCAAGCAAATGGACCACCACAAACGCGCGCGCGCCGCCGCTGCCGGTCGGCTCGACCTGGTTCGGATCGGATCGGATCGGATCGAATTGGCTATGTGGTGTATTAATTTTTTAAACATATGAAAATTAATTATTTATTGTAATTAATTATATGCTTGCGTTCTGTCACAAGTTGGTGCGTTAATTACGAAACTGCCCTCCATCGAGTCAACATCAATAATCTGATCCAGTAAAAACCCTAATTTGACTGTGTTTCTGCTTTGCCCGGTCAAAACCCTAATGCCTAGTCTTCTCCACGTGTTATTTGTTGCTCGATCAAAAAGTCATTGTCAATCACGTTTTCCTATTTCGGAGGGACACTTCTAGTGGTCAGCTACTGGATCTCGTGCCTGATGGATCTTCTTCTTCTTCTTCTTCTTCTTCTTCTTCTTCTAGTGCTATATTACGAGTGTCAGTCATTCGACTGCCATATAGAGGGTGTAATTCTAGAACAGTTTTCTACAGTGCAGTAGAACTCCGATACAGAGTATCTGGGCTGTTTTATCCTGGGAACTTTGTGGTTAATAGTCTGTCTTGCACAATTTGGGCAGTGCCTCGAAACGTCTTAAAGAGAGCGCGACCTAGTCCGCGACTCAACTCAGTAATTTTAATCAGTGGCATTGTTATTTTTCAAAAATATTTCTCTGAAACAACAAGTACTATAGTTGGGTGTTAGTTACTCTAATTAGAAATTAGTTGTTCTAGTTTGGATTTACAAACTCTATTATGCCTATTATGGTAATGATTTTTCTCATTTGATGAACATAAAAGTTATCTTTATTTTCGTCTCTTTTATATTTAATATCAATATTTTGTGCATTTTAGTGGTTTACTTAAAATAAAAATATGCAATATTGATTCAAGTCTCTAGTATTTGAGTTTTATAGTCGTTGACTTTATATATGAATCAATTGAGATTGAGTTGTGTTAGCATGATATCATTGGACTAAATATGTTCCAAATTCAAACCAATTTGGATTGTTGGTTAGGGTAATTCATTAGGATTGTTACTTTAATCGATTAAGAGAGTATCCTGAAGTTAGATTTGTTCTAAGTTTTGGTTTAATCAATTAAGTTGATTAGTTAGTCTATTATGTTACAGTATAATAGTTAATCGATGAAATCCGATTATGAAACATAACTTCAAATGACTAACACAAGGGACTCAACACCACATAAGTCTAATTATAAAAAAATGAGTTGATGCTTAATCAATAAGATGTCAACTAATTAATTAAGACGTGAACCTAATCAATCAAGTTAGTGAAAAAATTGTCTAAAAAGTTATTTATGGTTAATATGAGAATGGTAATCAATTAACCCATTTTATTAATCGAATATATGAGTAACATAGGCTTCATGATGTTATAACAATGAGTTATGATACTAGACTATGTATCAATGTTGTAATGTTATGCGGTCGTATTTGATGGTTCTTATGTAATTAATAGTGGTGTTGATTGATGACTTTGATCAAACACACAAGCTATTGGTGTTGATGTCATCAGTATAGCTGTTAATTTGACAAACCTCTAATTATTGAAGGGGTAAAAAATATTTATAATTTAAAAAGTTCCAAAAAAGAAAGCTTCTAACACTAAAAAGTCTTAAAATTTTGTCACCTTAATGAATCTATAGACCCACTTTTTTAAAAAAAATAATGATTTTTTTAATTTTTTTTGATAAAAAATAATTTGCAATTTTTTTTAAAGAATTTTTTTTCTCACAAAATTTTTTAAGAAAGAAAATAGTTTAAAATTATTCTAAGAATTTTTTGATATTTTTTCAAAAAAAAAAAAGTCAAAATATTGAAAGCTTATATGCCACTGACCCCTTCCTTAAACTCTATAAAATAATAGACTCGACTTTAAAAAAATTATTTTGATAGAAATTTAATATTAGAGGACTTAATAAAAAAAAAATTTAAGAGGGCTTGGAATTAGGAGTCTTTTTAACCGCTCTAATCATGACCAGATTTGGGAATGTAAACTGCGGCTGTTGTTAGTTTTACTTGTTTGTGACAATCAACACAGGTATGAAAAATGAGATCTTTCTTTTTGCAGAATTGAGACTAGTCGAGTTTGAGAAAACCATTCATGAGGGCCCACACGACTTAATATAAGTGACAAAATCAGCAACATAAAATAAAATTTAAAGACATTCAAAGAAAATGCATATTCATTAAATGAGGCCCAACTGGCTCAGTACACACATTCAAGCTCCGCAAGGAATTAAAGATACTACCCTACACGCTCTCTCTCCATTTTGGAGAGGGCTACATGACATTTACTCCCAACACTCCCCACACCATAAAAGTAGGTACACAAAATTCAAAAGGGAAATAAGAAAGGAGAAGTACCATTGAATGCCCTTGTGCAATCAAATGACTACTTTTCTTTTTAAAAACGAAGGCTATAGTAAAAAGAAAAGGAAAAAATTACAAGTATATATAGCAAACTAAGGGGAAGGAAATTTGCTTCAGTAAACAATGCAGTTGATAGGATTCTAACCATTCGATTAAGATTGAAAGATCCAGATTTTTAAAGTTGAATTTTATATTTAATAAAAATGATTAAAATGACTTTAAAATCTGAACCGTTTAATTTTAATCCGATGGTCAAAATCGTACTGATTGCAAACAATTTATATCTTACCCACTATAGGAAACAACCTTGGTTGGTGCTTTTGTACCAATTGCAAAGGGTATATTGTACGGTCTAAGGGTAGAAATTTAGGCGCGAAGTGTAGGTGGCCTTTGAAACCCAATTGGTAGGAATCACATCTCTAGCAGATAGGGTTCTCCCGGTGGAGGAACTCAGTTTAACGGAGAATGGTCCCTTTAAAGGTCCTCCAATAATGCACCAATTTGCACCCCACACATGATTCATCTGCAGCCACTCACTTGAACCATTCTGTCAAAAAATACAATAACAAACATTAAAAAACATATCAAATTAACAGTGTTCAAATTGCAAATAAATCATATATGGATCGTCAGACCCCACCTACACAACAGACATCTATGTAGTAGGGCTTTAAAGCATAAAATACATTGAAAAATACAAAATTTAATACATTAATAATATTAATATTAAATTAAATACTGCACAATTTAAAGAATAGTATATAATATCTATTTTGCAATCTTTAATCAGTGTCTTGATTTTTACAAGTTTAATAATCAAGATATTGGTTATCTGCATTTGTCTCTAGTAGCTAATTATTATTTGTAAACAGATATTAAAATGTCCATTTGAATGAATTATTGGATCTGTTTTTGGCAATGAAGTCCTTTACAAAAGATACCAAGACTACTACATCATAGTGTGGGGGAGAAGAGAAGAAAATGTTATTTTAAATGTAGGTCCCATATATTATGCAGAAAATAATAGGCACCAAGAGGAAGTTGGCAATGGGCAATATTATGAGTAAGAACACACACTGATAATATAGTATTTAATAGGAGAGAAGAGGGTCTCTCCCAATTGCAAAAGATAGTGAAAGAATTGGACAGAGGCACGTGATCTAAGGAGACACGTCCCCAATAACATTCCTATATATGCTGTTGAGTCCCCTTTTACTATCAAGGAAAATGAATAGTAAAGTCATTATTTTTATAAGCATAAATAATCATTTTCACCCTTAAATAAATTTGTGACGCATGCCACTTATAGTGTGAAAATTTTACTGCATAGTGAATGATCATAGTGCTTTATTTCACGTTTAGACAACTAGTTCCAGTCAAAATCTGCTACAGTTTTCAAGATGCAATATTATCCTTTCCACTTTATTAGTTAAATAAATCAAATGTACACTAGCAATAAAAAATATACAACCAGTTTCTTTATTTCATAATATTAGAGACTGTTAGCTGGAATTGCATCTGATCCTCTGAGAGATCAGAAGTTCAGGGTTCTTCTCTTGTGCACTTTTTTATTTCCTCTGTCTCAATTATATTATACTCTCTCCATATAGATTTGGAATAACCAATAACACCAAATTAAAAATGGAAAAAGAAATACGGAAGTAAACATAAGAAACATAGATACTTACTTCTCGTATATGCATGGTACCAATATCTCCCTCTGCATCTTCAAATTCAACCAGAAGTGATAACCAAAATGGTGTCGAACCTTCGTTAACATGAAAGGCAATTTTCTTCCCCGGGTATTTACACTGCGTTCTGCATTAAACAACAGGAAAATTTTCATTCATTTATTAAAAACGCGTCTTTCCTTTAATCCACGAAACAAAAGGGTGCATCAATCGAACTTGTGCGATATTTATCCTAATTTATAGAAACAAATACGGTTGTGAAAACAGAGATAAATCCTTTTTCCTTATAAGGAACCTGAGCTGAGTTATTAATATATTATTATAAGTAAATCAAAGGGAAAAAAAATAATGCAGTGAAAAGTCAAATGTTTGCACCACATAAAACGAGAAAAGAACAGAACTCGTAAAGGAGTCCATAAAACAAAAGTAAAGTTCAGAAAGCAACCCCACCAAGAAAAAAGTTCAGAAAGCAACCCCACCAAAAACCAATGATATTTCTTCTATCAGCATATTTCAATATCAATTAAATGTTATACCCAAAAAAACAAAAGTACTACATTAATAAAATATCTTAACATCGACAGTGGAGTTCAATAGTATAAGATCATACACAAATAGATTAATATTTTCTCAATCTAAATAAGCCATTACTTTATTCTATTTCATTTTATGAAAACTATGACTATCATTTTAAGTTTTTAACCGTTAATTAAAAAACAGTGTAAAAAAGTAACTTTCAGGAGTTACCTTCGGTAAATAACAGGGATTTGACCGCGGTCCCTAAGTTGACCATTCTCGCCTGAGATAGCCATACGGCCAAAAGCAGCACCACTGAGGTCAAAATGAGTCCGGTCAGAGGGGCAGCCGGGGCACTCGTCGGTAATTATTACGGTAACAGCTCGCCTAGTACATATACTATTGTCTAAGCACTTCACTTTGTAACAAGCACCGCATCCTTCACCTTTCATAAACAGAACTGGTCCCACCGCTCCTACTCTCGCCCTCAACGGCTTCACATCCACCAACGTACCATACCCACACGCGCCACCTTCACATGTACACATTCTCATCATAATTAACTTTAAGGAAAATATTAAAAATTTATTCTATAGTCATCCATATACTCACTTTTATTATAAAACTCCACCACCAATAGAAATTGTTAATTGACATTGTAAACTTTTATCGTATCTTTTTTTTCTCTAAACATTTCTTTTACATTAGTTCCTTTGGCAAAAAAAATTAGAAGCTAAACCAAATGCTCACTCATTCACTATCATTTTGTCAATTTCAGTGTCTAACCCTGTTAGGGATGAAAAGTTACAAATTACTTGTTATAGTTTGTTGCAAAGTTAGTTATTTAATTAGAAATTAGTTCTTCTAACTTGTAACTGACTTACGGTTAACACTTCACTATTTAGTAACTAATTTTATCTCTCACGTGCAAACACTAAAATAAAGGTAAGAAAATAGATCTTGTTACCGGTACTTCCGTCTCCTTCGGGGTCGCCGTACCAAGTGGCGGTTCCGGAATACCAATGTAGGTCGAGGGAGTGATGCTGAAGTTGTCCAACCGCCACCGGCAGCAGCGCGAGTTTCAAAGCCAAGCCGAAGCAGAAGAGGCTCAGATTTGAGCCAAGGTGGAGCTGCATTGTGAATAGCTCGGCTCTAAAAAAGTGGCGTTTAGAGCTCTGCCGACAGTTTGGTGGCGGTAGAGAGAGAAAGGAAAGGATTCTGTTTGTTGTGGTGTTTGGGTTTAGTTTGAACCGTTAGAAGAGGGTTGGTTATTTCTTATAGTACAGCAGCGCGTGACTATTTTGACTTTGTTGTCCGTGGGTTTAGAGCTTATTTACGGAAGAGTGCCACTGAGGGACTTAGGGTGGGTCCCACCGGTAGTTTAGGGCGTTGATTCCGCATGTGCGCGCCAAAATGCAGGACGCGGGAGGGTGTGTTGGTCTTTCCAATGCTGAAATAAGAACAAAAGTCAGCATTTATGTAAATTTTTGCTTTTACACGTTTTTATCTTTTCTTCATTGGAAGAGTCTAGTTCTGTAACTTAATTACTAGAATTACATAAAAGATTTATTTCCCATGTGGATTTCATTTCATTAGTTAATAATAACAATTGTATTCACCTGGTTAAAATAATCTCAGATTTAAGAATTAATTATTATTTGGATAACCCACAGTTATTAAGCGGATCACTCTCATTATAGTCTTTTGATTTAACTAAATAATCAAAATAGTCTATCAATGTAATATATGATATTAATTTTATCTTTATTAATTGGTTGACATGTAAGATGATGTGGTTGTGTGATGTATTATAGTAAAAAAAATACTAAGGTGATATATAATTTAAAAAAGAAATTAAAAAGTAGGTGAATATGTTCATATATAAGATTTTTTTATATCTTTTTTATTATGATTTTTTTTATTTTTAATTTTTCAGTTATAATGAAAAATGAACCGTAATAATTTAGAGTTTCATCAAAAGATAAAAAAAAATTTATAAAAAAAATTGTTGCAACTAAAATTCAAAATTGAACTCTCCATAACACTAACTATCTTGCCTAAATTCACATTTAATCAATTTATGTTTATGGAAGATTATAATGATTGAAAAATCAATCTTCTTCCTCTTTGAATTTGATATGATATTAAATCTTTCATATCGTATTGGTGTTTGACAATATAATATATCATACAAATATCATTATCATTTTCATGAATTGTTCTAACATTAAGTGATGTTTTTTAGGAACCATTTTGATTATACTCATGACTTTAAGAATGTAAAATTACAAACCACATTAAATACAATAAAAAAGTCAATTGACATAATACATTAGTTACCTACCAAACACATAACTTATTACAAATTACCCATATTAAAAACTATCCAAACTACTAAATTCACTTGTCAAACACAAAACACATTACAAACTACCCATATAAAAATTACTCAAACTGAACCCAATTTATGGTCTATGAATCCAAATCATATGCAACATTTGTAAGACAAATATACCAATTACAAGTGCTCTATTACCTATGTTTGACGTGCTTCATCATTTTCAAGTGTTTCAATCAATTCATCAATTCATACAAAGTATTCACAATAATTATATTAATCTTGCAACAAAAAGTAAAGTTGATTTCAAATCTGAGAAAATAATATTGATTTCAAATATGAATTTGAAACTAAATTTAGAAAATAAACCCTAGTCCCCAAATTTGCCAAATTTAATTTTTCCCTTTAATATAAAATACCTAACTCATATTACAATTAATGTGTTGGTTGAAAAAATGTACAATGACCTTCCTCTTTTGTTTGATGTTTGGGCAATACATCTCACAACCCTTCTCTCACACCGACAAAAAACTTAATTTGCGAATAATTTCTCAACTGAGAGAAAGAAGATTGACTTCGTTGTGATGGTTGTCTTCTTATCATTATAATCTACGATGAAGAAACATTGATTAAACATAAATTTAGGGGAAACGTGAATTTAGGAAAGAACATTAAGGTCACATATGGTGAAGAAAACAATGAAAAAAGTATGAAATATTATATTGAACATATTCAATTATATATTTATTTTTAAAAATTTAATCCCTTCTTAATGATGCATACATGAAAGAGATACGACACATCACACAGCTACATACATACACGTACATGTCACTCAGTTACCAAAGGTAACAAAAAAGTTAACGTGATAAACTAAAAGTAACAAACGTTATTTTAAATTTTTGGTTGAATCGGAGATTATAATGACATCACCATCAATCAAATATTAAATTTAATGTCACTATACTTCTTGTTTACTTAGGTGTACACATGAGAAAAAGAATGACACATCACACAACCACATATACGTACATGTCACTATGTTAATAGAGATAAAAAAAATTAAGTGAAAGACTAAAATAAACAAATGTTATTTAAAATTTTTGATTGAATAAAAAATATAATGAAATCACCCTCATTTAAAGATTAATCTTTATTATTTTTAAAAAGCAACTTAAGAATTAATTAAATTGAACAAATGTTTTTATTGAATAAATAAACAACAAATGTGTTCATGGACATTATATATAATTTATGAAATTTAATACAGACATGTCTATGACTATTATTATATATATTGAACACCTTTTATTTTTATTTTTTTTTACAAAATCATGAAAACCTTTAATGAGATGCAGATGCAATAAATAAATATGTTGCTCTAGATGTCTTTAGGAGCCGAAATTCCACTGCCCAACTAAATGGTTATGGATTTAAAATCAAAATATTACAATGGTATACGTGAATTTCACGTCGTAATTATCATTTCGTCTATATATATAAAAAAATCTAATAAAATTAAATTGAAATGAACTGTTCTTTAGACTCAGTAAATGCATTTGGAGTTAAATATGAACATTATTGATTAATTTACTAAAAAAATTTCTGGTTTGGTTTACCAAAATAAAATTTGAATGCATAAGAAAGTCTCTAATTACAAAAGGTTAATTGGTTCCCACTTAATTTTTAACTTTTTATCTTCCCTTCTTTTTTATGAATGTGACAAATTCTTTTCTTTAATAATTTGTTCTCACTCTGCATTGTGACAAAAATAAGATATATTTGTTAGGTATTTTGTATGAAGTGAAGTTTGAAGTAGTGGGGTATAGATTTATTTGGTACTTCGCTTGAAGTGGAGTTTGAGGCAGTGGACACAAAATGTCTCACTAGTCACTAGTCGAGAAAATTGTGGACAAATTCTAAGATTGATTGGCCTTTGGCCCTATCAAGCAACTATTATCATTTTCTATTTGTTATCAACAATTTGTGGACCCTCCATGTCTATATATAAAGTATACAACATAGATGCATATCTTCATTCCGTGAAGTGAGAAAATCCTAAATTCACCGACGATATAAAATACTTATAGATTTTTATTTTATAATTAAAAATACAAAATTTAAATTTAGATTGTTTAATCTCTTGAATAGTCAATAATATACTAAGTTGGTGAATGTGGGGAATTATTGATAATTCATACTCATATTTTCTTTAAGAAAATTATTAATTAAAATAAATTAAGTGTCGTAATATCCAAAGAAACAATTTAGAGTAATATTTGATACACATTGTTGGAATGCTATGAATTAATTTCTAAGAAATTAAAGAGTTTTGTTTAACTTATATTTTGTGACATCAACTTCAAGAAATTTAAGGTCTTACATTCTCTCACTTAAAGTTAAAAGTAAAACTTGTTTTTTATTCTTATATAAGCTGTGAAAACGATCCTTAAAATGTGGCTCTATCACATGTATATGTTTCACTGCTGAAACTGATCAATAGCAACTTTTGTCTTTAAATTTATGCAACTAAAAAATGCACCTTTGGAGAATAGAGATTCTAAGGCTTGAGCCTTGATATAAAGCAAGAGACACGAGTTTGTACTCAGTGATTATTATGTTTCTATGTGGTTTATAACATACTCCATTTAGAAAACCAAGATACAATTAATGATATTTGAGCTTCATGAATATTTAAACACATTTTAGATAGTTAATCAATGAATATATTTACATTTGAACACTTGAAATTGTTGTTAATGACACTTAAAATCATAAATAAATGTGTTGAGTGAATGATTAATGAGTTATAAGACACCATGCTATATCATTAAACATTGATTAAATGTAATTTCCGAAATTTGAAATGCAGCAACCAACCATCAAAATTGATGTAGAAATTAGTTTGATATCAAATTTGTGTCGTAAAATATCATTTCTCTATCATTTTTTTAAATTGTAATGCTGGGAGTGATGATAGAATATGTGACCTCTCATATTATTTAATTCTTTAACTCCAACCACAAGTCAATATTAATTATTGCTCAAATATTATTTTTCTATTTAGTTTTTTATTTCTAATTCTGATCTATTTTTTGTTTGTTTCCATGAATTATGATCTATTGGTCAGTACTTTCTAATTATTATTAAGTTAATATATAATTGTTAATTATGATGCATCTAATGAAAAATTATTGATCACAAAAGCTCTGTGTAGCCTAACATTAAATCCGCAAATTGTTTCCTTTACAACAATGTGAGAGATCCAAGGTCAGGAATCTGGGAGATGGTACTGACTACCAAGGTAGCAAAATTTTGATATTGGGGAAGGTGAATTTCAACTAAGGATTTTGTTATTTGTGCATAAGAATCTTTTCCATTTGTCTTTAAGCCAAAAACAATCTCACTGAAAAGAACTGAGTTTCGAGTGTTTGAACAGTCATTCATATTCTATTTTCACTAATACCTAATTAATTACAATTGATATAGTATATAGTTTTAATGATAATATTGCCTCTTTGCCAATATAGACATAAATTATAGTTATCTTAAAGTTATATGTTTTGTCCTTTTAATTACTTTGCCTATGTCATTCTAACCACAATTTGACACATCACATCTTGCAATTTAGTTGATTAACCTACTGAGTTTGTGTTTTTTAAATTGGCGTACATTATCTTTATTTTTATATTCATATAATTATTTTAATTCATTTGTTTTTACTCATGAATTATTTTATTCCTTGTTCACCGGATGATGCAATATGCAAAATTGTAAACCACGTGTAAGAGTACAAATATCAAATCAAATCAAATCAAACAAAGATACGGGTAGATTGGAGTTGGAAAACTTTAGAAGGATAGAGAAACACTTTAGTTATCACATAATACACTGTCCCTTCATAGATGTTGTATAGTGTGGAGACCTTTAGATTTAAGAGAAAAGTATTTTAGATAAAGTGATAAGGAATTTCGTATATAATTATTATTATTTATTAATTGAATTAGATTTTATGAATGACAAACTTTTTTTTTATTAACGTGGTCTTTACAACTATTGCACTGTACACATATACACATATTTAGAGAATCAATTTCAATATGTATATATATATGACTTTTTATTTTGATACACTTATTGTAAATTAAATATGGTAACTTTTAGATGTTGAAATATTTGATATGATCTAATGAATTGTAAATTAATGTTTAAAAAGCTACTAACAATCGATGACATTTTTAGTAAATATATGATATTATTCATCTACACAAATAAGATGATTTATTAATTGGTATCAGTTTGACAAAATAAATAGCATTTGTCCGAAAACATAATTTATATTGATCTTATTTTAATTGAATCAACATTAATTAGGATGTTTATATATTTTTGTAACAGAAAATTATATTAAAAATTCAAATCAATTAAGAGAATTAGCTCCCTCAATATCCATACATTATCTAAAAGAGAAAAAGATGAAATCAATATAATTTTTACCAAAGTCTGAATAATAAGTTGGATGTACTAGGAAGTTTACACATTTATTAGCTTCAAGATCAATGAATACTACTTCAACTTGTCAATGCTGGAAGTGGATATAAGAGCAATAATTTTTGTAAAAAACAGTTGTAAATGTTGAATAGGGGTATAACCATGATGAGTTACGTCCACAATTACTTTAGAGTCAGATTCAATAATGATTTGGTGCAAGTTCAGCACAAGAGAAATTTTAAGACTAGAGAGAATGTCTTTCAATTTCAAAGAGTATCACCTACATCATTACTTTATAAGCATTTGCTCAAATGATCTTCTTTAATAGTTCTAATCTAAAGTTTTTTTTTAGTATCTTCACAATATCTAAAGATATGTATAAATATTTCAAGAGTATCTAAGGTGACATCGTTATTGCTGTTCAATGTGTAAATGATTTTCAAGTATTCTTCAAGTGCAAACATGTGATGCTTTTCTAATTCTAGCAATTACCGCCAAACATATATAAAAAAATTATAAATGAAAACATCAATTATAAGTTGTTAACAGAATTTTTGTCAAAAAAGTTGCAAACAATTTTACCCAAATACCCCATGCTACTTCAAATGTGAACAAAAAGTTTGTTTTGTTAGGTTACAGTCACATACAAAGCGGCATCAAGATAATTCTTGATCAAAATATTTTAACATATAAAATAACAAAAAAATGACTATCGAATCAATTGAGTATATTAATACTTAATGCAACTAAAAAGGTGGCTCTGGCCACGTTCAATAAAGTAATAATAAAAGTATGATTAAGTGGTCGATAAAGAGACCTTATGAATTATGATTCCAACAAAAAAAGAAAATGTGACCTTATGGTTCCATTCCATGTGAATTGGCTGAATTTTATTAAGGACTCAGCACAACAACACATAGCATAAATCTTTCTCTCAATATAATAATAATAATAAGGATGAAATCACATGACGAGCCACCCAAGAAAATGAGTAGCTGAACAGAGGAACAACCCTGCTTTTATGAAAAGCAAAGCAATATTGGAGGGCAAAGGAGGAACACTAAAGTGAATGGTGTATTAGTATATTTGTTTCCCTTTTATCCGTCGCTACGAAGTATTGACAGAAACACATATATCAGATACGACACAAATATCTATTATAATAATGACAATTAATTTTTCTAATATCAGATGTGTTAGTATTATGTAGATGTTAGACATCAACACGTATCAATCATCAGACACTAGTACGCAACAAGAACTGAATTTACGGGCTGTCCAAAACACATGGTAGGGTGTAGAAGAAGATTAGCTTCACTCTTTCCACTCAGTTTGGTCAGGCTTTATAGAAAATTCTGGGATTATATATTTTCCTTTCCCTTTTGGGAAGAAAAGAAACTCACAGGACAGTATATACTTCTAATCTTTAGCACTCAATTATACACATGCAATGATTCTAGTCTATACTCATGTCTGATATTTAATGCAAGTCTAGTAGGATTGTAGCATATAGTCTGATTATGGTACTTTATAATACTCTCTTATATAATTTTTATAAAAAATAGATGAATCAATAAAAATTGATATATTTGATGTTGTATTATTGAACTGTTAATGCAACTCGAATCAATAACTTTAATCAAACCTGCAAAACAACAAACAAATACCCAAACCTGAGACTTTACGGATGACTGCTCATTTTTCAAATAAACATAGAAATAACAGTTAGATTGAAATGAAAAAAAATAGTGGATTTCACTAAATGGTGTCAAGTTAGGTTGTACCAACTACATAATAAATATAAATAAATAGATAGAACAAGTCAAATTTCACCAAAGATAGTATTAATTTTTTTCTAAAACATTTTTTTAATATTTCTCACCTAAAAATATGACGCAATTTAATTAAACTTTTAAAATATAATAAAAACACACAATATTTGGTCCAATGTCACTTCTAAAAATGGCCGAAGATATTATTCATTTTCATACGTGTATATTTTTTAACAATTACTCATACTCTCATAGTGATAGTATTTGCTTGGCCAACAAAGGTTTGAGATTTAGTATTTAGTTCTACCATGACAAAAGTTGATTTATCTTTACACTCTCAATGTATGACTTTCTTTCGTTTTTCCTTTTAATTTTTTTTAATAAACAAATAGCATAAAAAAAACATATACAAATATTTTTAGGATAAAATATATATTTTCGTTATTTATCTTTTAATCGATATTTATTTTAATTATTTTTTAGATTTATTTTGATATTTTATCTTTGTTAAGTTTAAATGTTAGTCATTTTTTACACAGCATGTTAAATCTGAAATAAAATAGTGATGACTAATAATGATTGTCCGAGGTGGTATAATTACTGTCTCAAATAACATACAAAATCCCTAAAAGCAGAAAGAATTGCTAGATTAGAGGTGGGAGTGATCGCTAAAGTGGATACAAGAAATTTTCCAAGGGTAAGAGATAGAGCAGGTGAAAGAGATATATAGTGATCATGGATACAAAATGAAGGAAGTCAACATCTATGTAGTTTTTCTAGTTTAATACATGGGCAAAGGGTCATGAATACAAAATTCAGAACACTTTGGCATGTAATATGAATTATGAATACAAATACATACATAATATTGATATTGACATTGAAAATAATTTGAAAAAATAAATTAATTAAATATAATTAATGTGTCGGTGTTAAACACCAATAATGTCAGACATTAAGATACGCCTTTGATCAGAAGTATTTGTGCTAGATAGATGAGTAATTGGGTGAGGTTTTAATTTTGTTAACAATTGTAAGTGCAAGTTGCAAAATTATAGTGAATCAAGATTTTTTTTAAGTTTTAAATACATATTTATGATGAACCAACATGATTATGTAAAAGCTACAAGGTTCACTGTGACTATAACAAATTAAATAAGATATTAAACATAATCTAAAATCTAAAATGTAGTTTTTACCAAAACCACAATAATTCTACGTAATTCTAAAAATTAATTTAGTATTCAAGATGGGAGCTGGGGGCATGGCTTTTGTTTTTGCCTCAAGCTTTTTTGTGTTGATAGGAGAATTTTGAGGCTGATTATGCAGTCAGTGCAGTATTGTGGTTGTTTTTTTCCCTTTACAATCATAGGATTATTGGGTTGGTGTAGGGAATTGGGTTTTGGTGGTATATTTTGATTTACTTTTAAAATTATGAATGAAATATATTTTTAATGATAGTAAAAGCATAAAATGGTATATTTACAAGAACTAGAAAAAAAAATTTAAATGTAATTTTAGTCTATTTATTTTGTTCAAAACTAACTTTTAGTCTCTCTATTTCTTAAATTAGATATTTCACCTCCTATTTTACAACTTGTGGAAATTAGCTGCGCCTGTCTATTTTTCATGAAGTATACTACTTAATGACATAATAATGATGTGACACAACTCAATTAAATAAAATAGAATCGTGTTCTAACATTTTTATCTTTTTCTCTCATAAATCTTAGATTATGTAGTTACTAACAAAAGCGACAATGAAGCTTTATCGAATAAAAAATAACAAAATGAATATTTATTAATGACACAAATTCAATTCAGCTGTATTCCTCGCTCCCTCATTATAATTGAACTAAGGATGACAATTAGACCCAAACCTAGTGGGTACCCGCAAAAAAAATCCACAATGAGTAGGGTAAAAACCTGCATAATGGGTATGGGTACGGGGACGGGTAATTACCCGCAAAATTAAACGGGTATGGGTACGGGTACTATAGTACCCACCCTGCACCCGCACCCGCATTTATCTAAATATATTATTTATTTATTTATTATATTAATATTTAGTTTAATTAATTGTTTTCCTTTATGTTTTAATATCTATTAATATCATTGGACCATTACAATATTTATAATCAAATCAAAAGATAAATGTTTGCAAACTTTTTAAGAATTTGATTATGATGAATAGTTAAATAATTGTGACTTTATAACTAAGAATTATATCTTATTAATTGTGTCTTTATAATTATACTTGCAACTTATAAATTGTTTTTACTGATTTCAAATAATATTGTTGTAAGACTTGCAACTTCATAAAATATTATTATGGATATTTCAATGTGTATTGTAACAAGTGTTCATTTGAAATGTTTTGAGTTAGAAAATATTTTGGTTTATAATATTTTATAATTTAATTTATGATATTTGGATAATTTTTAAATGGATAAATACCACATATAGTCCCTTAACTTAATTTCAGTTAACGTTTTAATCTTTTATCTTCTTTTTTTTTCCTGATTTGGTCTTTTATTTTAATTTTAAGTGGCAATTTGATCTTTTATGTTTTAAAATGTCAACAATTTTATCCTTATTTTTTTGCAAAATTTCAAAAAATTCATCAAAAATTTCAAATAAAACACATAAAATTAATTATCATCCTCAATATAATGCAATTTCATCAAATTTATAACTTAAATATTTAAATAAACTCATATTTTTATCTCTAACAAAATCAAATAAAAAATGGCACATATGAGTTTATTTGAAGATTTGAGTTATAAATTTGATAAAGTTTATTTTATATTAAAGAATATAACTAAATTTATGAGTTTTGTTTGAAAATTTTGATGAATGTTTGAATTTTTGTTAAAAAAAAGATAACATTGTTAACATTTTAAAACATAAAAGATTAAATTGTCACTTAAAATTAAAATAAAGGACTAAATCGAGAAAAAAAAAATAAAGGACTAAAACGTTAACTGAAATTAAGTTAAGGGACTATAGGTGGTATTTACACTTTTTAAATTTAATCATAAAATAATATTTATTTATCGATTTATTTTAGTTAAAGTGTGGGTAATGGGTATGGGTACGGACACTTAGGTATCCAGAGGGTAAGGGTACGGGTATTAAAGTTGATACCCAAGAGGGTACGGGCACGGGTATGGGTATTTTTTTAAATTGCAGGTATGGGTACGGGTACTATAGTACCCTACCCATACCCTACCCATTGCCATCCCTAAATTGAACATGCAATATCATTAAAAAAAAAAAAAAGATAGAGGGAAAAAAAAAACCTCGAAGTTGTAAAACAAGAGGACCAAAAACCTAGTTTTAAACATATGAAGAATAAGTTAATTTTGAGCAAAATAGGAGGACTAATTATACATTTAAGCCAAAAAAAAAATTACATCATTCTAAAAGCACAAATTGTATATTTGTAGGAATAAAAAACATTTAAAACTAAAATCATTTCCCTCTCCATTTGCTTAAGTAATGAAATGTAAGTTCACACACAAGGCACCAAAACTTCATATTTTTGCATCCAAAAACGATAAACGATGAGTAACTAGGTTAACCAATAGAATAAAGGGTCGCCAAGAGATGATAAGGATTTAAATACCATTTACAAACATGAACCATACAAATGTATATATTTACTTAATGAGTTATGACTGTAGTATGAATTTAGTATAATAGACGCAAGAATCACTGACAGTAAGCACCTGTTTCTCCCACAGCCATTAATTCAATAGCTAATCCATCTCCAGCAAACAGATCCTCAAAAGGAATTATGTTGCTCTCACCTTCTTCGTTCAGCTCCAAACGTCAAGAGGTTCAATTGAAACCAGTCGCCTTACCTGTTTGACTGATTTAAGAAAGAAGAAGACTATTATTTAAGAAGAGATAAGTCCAAATAAGAGCCAAAGGTTTGACATGATGACCAATGTATAATAAAACAACAATCACAACCATAATTCTAAATTGCGGTCTGCAACTTCAATATAAAGATTTTAAATCTATCTGTAATGGCATTAGAACTGCATTTGTGGCTGCACCAGCCGCATTTTGCCGCAATGTCAAGTTTGTAGCGTAACCACGACTGTAATTTAAAATTATGATTCACAACCAATCATTATCCCATGGTAAAGTAGGATAACTGATATATAATGCTAAGCTTATATTAGATCCATGTTACACAAAAATGTATCATTATGTTCTGAACTTGTTCACCAAAAAGGAATGAAGAAAAATGAGACAGTTTAGCATGGATGCTATAGATTCTCAAGAAAATGCATAGCCATTTCCAAATTCACGAATGCAGTATAGATCAAAGTTCATTCTATAAGCCTACTTGCCTACTAGAACTACATAAGGATGAAATTCAATACGTATTTGTAACTAGTTAAAATAAATGATAAAGAAAACTCTGATCAGTCATACAATCGTAATATTATTTTACCTTGTCGCCAACCCTAATCCATGAATCATTTTTTGGCCCATGCCCATATCCTTGATCAACAATATATGGAGATGGAGCATTCTTCAAGAGTGGCACCCTGTCAGGTGAATACTCGTCATCACTGTCGTAATATTGATGTGGCCCAAGAGCTTTCAGTATCATTGCCAATAATAGAGAGAATCCCTGCTAATGTATCATTCATTAACCAAAAATCCAAAAGTAACTTCATCCTCAATTTATAAAACCTGTGTAGTCAACACAAATATGTAACCAACAACAAGAAGAAATATGAACTAGCTGATCATGAATTGCATTGACCAATCAAATTATTATAGAAACAGTGGAACAGTGCACCAGTTGTTTTACTTTTACTAACTAATTATGTATGTATGGAATAATATGTTCATATTACATCAATTCGTTAATCATGAAATATGCATCCTGATTACCAAAAACTGAACAAAACAAGCAGAGTGAATGAAAAAAGGACAAATATAGCAGGGTCCAGTTAGGAAGAAATGATACAAAACTATAATTTCTATAAATAAATGAATTGATTATAGATACAGTCTGGTCTTGCCAATGCAAAGATGAGATTTCAGGCCAAAGTTTTTTATATTATAGGATATGCAAATTGAAATTGGATGGAATGATTGTTTTTTGGAAGAATAAATGCATTTTCAGATGATTAGTTACGAAATACAAAGAATCCGATCGAAGGGAAATACTGTCCCTCTCTGCATTTTTGTTTACATAACATTCAAATAAAGTTGCTGCTGATGTGCAGTACTTATCATGTTAGTCCTAATGTTACAACTCCTCCAATTCGATCATGGGCATCGGTAACAATTTTCTGAAATATGTACTGCCCAATCTTTTGAAACAAAGTTCTCTATGTTTTTATTTTCTTAAGATAAGGATCAAGATCGACTGCAACAATCTTGAAAACCTAAAGACAAATTTCCGTTGGATAAAACAATTTATTTTTGTGGAAAAGTTGGACAGTATATATTTACCTAAAGAAATCATGACATTAGTTGAGTAGGCTTCAACAGGCAATTGGGCGACACAGAAAGAGGGAAAGAGATTTACCTGGACAGAAACAAGAGACAGGCCTATCCATTTGCACATCTCATAGTTTGTATGGATGAAATTCTTGAACTGATCAAAATTCCCTGAGGGATCCTTAGGGAAGTCCTGTTTCCAATTTCAAAGTTCAAATGGATCAGATCATGAATTATGTATTACCTATCTAATGAGTCATATGGTCAGAACCCTACAAATATAATGAATTAACAAACAGCACCACTGAGTCACGGAAAGTTTTTACATACAACATACCTCCTCCCAGTCCCGATTAAGAAATATATCAACAGACACTGCAGCCTCCACCATGAGAAGCAAAACCACAAACACCATATACTGAAAGCAGTCAAGGTCACAGTACTATAATACCATAATGGCCACACAATGAGATAACTCTTCTATAGAAGCGAAGTTGCTTCAGTGTAGAAAATTAAAGTTTCAGCACTGAAAAATAGTGGAGTTTGTTTAATAATTAAGGCAAGTGAAATAAAGTGAAAAGTGCTAAAATCATTCACCAGTCACACAAGGGATTGCCAAATACATTCTGTGTAAAAAATTCCTGATACTACTATAAATACAAACTGATTATAGTAACCTTAAATATTGCAGTTTTCAAGATAATCTTTGCTTTACAGTACATTTAATGCAATATAATGAAAGTCTCTGAATTAGAATTTAAGAAATTTGTTGATGATGTCATAAGAGGATATCATGATGTCTTATATAATATATATGTCTGTTGTATACTGCCCTACCCTAATTTTTAAAAATCCTTAGTATGCACAGGTATCATATCTAATACTCATGCTATATTTGTGTGTCGTAGGCTGAAGGTTGAAAATATAATGGTAGACTCAAGAAAAGGATACCAAATACAGGCAACAGCCATTAGCAGTTTCAGCAGCAACATGACCCGAACAAGTGATTACACAGAATGTAACTCCAAGGCCAAGAAACGCGTAAATGAACCTGATTGCAGTAAAAAATTGGAAAATCATTCACAAACTATCTATACAAACAGAATGAGTACAAAAATTTACAAAAAAGAAACATTCATGCAGGAAAAATACTAAATAGTGAGAACAAACCCCCATTATATTCTAACATAAAAAGCATACAAATTTTAGGTCCCAATTTGGATATTTTAAAGTGAGTGGAATTGAATGGAAAGAAATGGAGTGGAGTGGAAAGGAATGTAGCAGAATGGAACAAAGTATCAATTCTATTGTTTGGTTATTTGATGACGAATGGAACATTAAAAATAGGATCCCATTCCATACACCCCAAATTGGAGGGGAAGAAAATGAAGGAAGATGATGGAGTGAGATGGAATGGATTCCATCGTGTTCCACTCCAATCCGCTCATTTTTAAAATATCCAAACAATGGAACATCATTAATTACCACTCATTCCATCATATTCCATCAATCCAGACAAAGCCTAAAAAATAACATATCCTAAACCAGCAGCCCTGCTAAAAACAATCCAGCTTATACACAACTCCATTAAAATTAGGGGTTCTATTAATTTTACTAACAACTTAGAATATAGCTCTGACACTTCAAATCGAAGGCGTACTCAACGGGTCTATGTTGGAAAAACACGAAACATGTATTACATTTAATCACTTCCATTTTCTGAAATTATAACTGAAATTCAACAGCTTTACAATGCCAAAAAGAAAACCCCAATGAACAATTTCATTCAACAAAGTGATACTAAAAACAAAATCAATAAAATCCATTAATTAATCTCATTAAGCATTTAAGGAAGAAAAAAAAAAGATTAAATGTATACCACGGTGGTGGGTAATCAGAATCGTGACCAAAGGGAAGCTCACCCATCTTCCTCTGCCAAACCCTAATCATCCAAGCGGAGTATAGAATCATGGCCAACCCAGCCATCCCAATCACAGAATTCACCAGCTTCAATATCGATTGTATACAGCTTCTCAAAACCCTCACCATTTTAATTCACAAAACCAAAATTGAGTTATTAATTTTGAACAATTTAACCGTGAGCTATATGAAAAGCAAAATTTGAAGATGTACTTAGAATGGACAAAGCCCTAGATTTTAGAATGAAATCTGAAATCTAGGGCTTGAACAATATATCAAATATCAATCTATTTGAAAAGAAGAAAGACGTTGGTTTGTTATTTTGAATATTATTTTAAGGAAATTCTGATTTTCCTTTTTGGTCTTAGGAAATTCTGACTATTTTATTGATCGAAATACACGGCACTTATTGCATAATAGATAATCACGTAAACCACCATTTTGTCTCTTACCGGGTAGCGTGTTTTCATTTTAGGTTTTTACTAACCGTACACCTGTGCCATATTACTAATTATGAAAATACAGTGGGATTTACGTTTTCTCAATAATATTATTCGATTCTCATATTTCTTTCATGTTAATTATAATTACAATTACATTTATTTGTATTTATAAAATATTAAATTTAATTAATTAATTAATAACAAATACTTGTCTTGTGTATGAATTTTTATAATAATTAATTTGAAAAAAATTGAAGTGTAGAATGATTATAGCTTACATATTATATTTGTTACAATTTTTATTTTTATGATGATAATATTAAAAAAATATTAAATTTAATTAATTTTTTTTAATAAATATTTATCTTGTGAATAATTTTATAATAAATTATAATTAATATATTATAACTATTTTCATTTTTTATTTATTTAAAAGATATAAAAAATATTATATTTAACTAATTGATTAATGATAAATATT
>JBBPBT010000066.1:785555-800643 GCA_037974875.1 Cicer bijugum | reverse complement strand
CCTATTCTATAATTTCCTATTCTATAATTTCCTATTTCTATTTCCAAAATTTCATATTTCTATTTTGGAATTTCTATTCTAAAAATTCATATTTCAAAAATATTAATTAATTTTCCTTTTTTATGTTATTTCCTATTTTAAAAATTTCATATTGTTTATAACTTTTGAAATTTATTTTGAAATTTGGAAATTACGTTTTTAATGTTTCAAATTAATCAATTTTTTATTGAAAGTTTGAATACATTTGAAATTTTTGAAGCTACCTTCTACTAAAGTTTCAGAACTTTCAAAAATTTTAAAGATAATTTTTTCGAAAGTTTCAAAAACTAAATTTGGGTACTTTTCATAAGAGTTTGAAACTCTTTGTATAGTGATGGAAGCAAACCCACATATGTTTTCTATCCAATGTGGAACTTTAGTATTTATAGAGTTGAAAACTACTCAAAATATGAGAGTTTTCCAATGTAAGACTTCAAAAATTTTTAAATTCACAATTAATATACTCTATGTTCCAACAATCCCCAACTTGAATTTAAATTTTTTTTTTGAAATAGCGTTAAATACTTCTATAATGTCGTGCATAAACAGAGGTGTCTCATGACTTGAACCTCTGCATAGTAAGTAAAATTCAGATTGAACAAGAGTGACTCTTAGTTTTGAACTCTATATCTTAGTCTTGAATTATATCATGCTTCTATGATATATAGTAGCATGTTCATTTCATATCACTTAACAACTTGTTATTACCCGTTAAACCTAATTCTTGAGATATCTAGTCTTTTAGGTCGAGTTACCATCATGAGTGACTCTATAGGCATTAGACCCATCATTTTGGATGTACTTAGGACTTTCTCTCTAGCTAACCCTTTCGTCAAAGGATATGCTAAATTCTCACAATGCATACATGATCCACTATAACAGCTCCTTTAGAAAGTAACTATCTAACAACACTGTGCTTACGAAGAATTTTTTGTCTATTACCGTTATAATAACGATTCTCAATCTTTACAATAGCTGCGATACTATCGCAGTGGATCAAACACATCTGTCATTGGTTTTTTTTTCCATAAAGAGATCACACCTAACAAACATCTCAACCAACTCGCTTCTTCACTAGTATTAGCTAGTGCTATCGTTTCAGACTCCATAGTGGACCGACCCAATATCGTATGTTCTTTGCTTTCCAAGATGCAACACCATCGACTATATTAAAAATATAGCCACTAGTTTCTTTGGAGTCATCTCATAAGGTGTTTCAATCAGCACCCTTCACGTATGATAGGAAATATTTGATAGTGTAATCCGAGACTCATGGTCCTTTTTAGGTATCTCATGACTCTTTCGATAGCGCGCTAATACTCTATACTAGGTCTACTGGTAAACCTGCACAATAGTCCCACGACGTAGGCAATGTTAGGTCTAGTACAATGAGGGGCATAATTGAGGCTACCAATGATACTCGCATATTCAATTTGTCTAACACATTCACCAGTGGTCTTGAAAAGTTTCGCACTTGGATTATGGTGTACAAGTAGGTTCAAATAGTAAAACTGATCCAAAGAAATTTCATTTTCTAAACTAGTAATCTTGATTCCAAGGATTACACTCGCTTTTCAGAGGTCTTTTATATCAAAGTTGTTACACAATAATAATTTCACAATATTTACAACATGAATGTTTGAATAAAATATGAGTAAGTCGTCTACATAGAGATATACGATAGTGCAAATGTCTTTTTCAAATTTGTAATAAATACATTTGTCACTTTCAATCACTTTAAACTCATTAGATATAATCAAGTTATCAAAATTTTCATGTCACTATTGTTGTAGCTAAAATATCACTTAAAGGGGGGGGGGGGTTCAATAGGGATATTGTTGTTTAAAAATTTTCTCAAGTGTTTTGAATCACTATCCTTTCTGAGAGGATGAGAATCTGAGAATTGAAATTTAAACCTTTAAATTTGATTTGAATAAATGTGAGTTTTTACTAATGATCAAACTAATTAACCTCTCACAAAGGTTGGTTACACTTTGTGTATTCTTTAGCATTATCAAGCTTACAACCTTGTTACTTACAAGTTTCAACTATTTCCAAGTGTAACTCACTTGGAAATTACCAAGTGATATGAGTATGATGTTTCTCTTTACTTAAACACTTTCTAAAAAGATATTTCAAAGATCTAGTGTAAGACTATAGAAAGTATAAAGAGATGATGGAAATTGCTCTTGATAACTTTAAGAATCTTGCTCTATTTTATGCAATGTTGGTTTGTCTTGATAATGAAGAGCTCCCTGCCTTTTATAGAGATCTTATGTTGTTTTTTCCATGTATCAAACACTTTAGGACCATTGGGGACTTTAGTAAAAAAGTCTAAGGTCATTTATCATAATTACCATCCAGCAGTCGTAGAACTGATTCAATCCATCCTTTTACAAGAGGTTCAAACCTCCTAAGAACTTGGACGTGAGCTATCCTTTTCTTTTTTCATTCTTCAAGGCATGTAAAACTATATTTTGGTATTGTTAGCTACAACTTTTCTGTATGTTGATGAGTGGGGTAGTTTTCAACATTTGAGAATGATGTGTTGGGTCGCTTTCAACATCTGAGGATGATGTGGACTATAGATTCATCCTCTAACCTTGTACTGTCCATCCTCGTACATGTAAACTCTAGCATCTAACTTCTTTGTTTAAAATGCTTTATTTATTCATTCTTTGATACTTATTTATTTTCTCTTTATGAACAAAAAAATTGTTTCTATGATGATGAATATTTTGCAACTTCGAAGGTTCATGCTTTTAAGGTTTCATCCTCTTGTATGTCTATCCTCCAGTCAATTTTTTCTCCTTTTCATCTTAATGATGAGTAACATGTTTTCTAATATGAATTAACTCAAAAGCACAAATTATAAATAACTCATTAACTACAATCATAATCTTTTAAATAATTTTGTTATCATTAAAACCATTAAAGAGGGATTTTGTCTCAACAATCTCCCCTATTTAGATGATGACAAAATTATTTAGATTATGACTTTTGTAATATGTAATGAAGAAATAATTAAGCTCCCTCTCAATCATACAAATAATATTTTTTGAAATTTTTTCCCTTTTAACATTTGAATTGAAGCATTTTTGAGATTATGCAATTTTGATGTAAAATAAACTTTCATTGAACTAAAACATAATTGTTCCAAAATTAAACTTATTACAAATCATTAAAACAATAATCTTCCTAAGGCAAAACTATGGCAAAACATATAAACCATGTGACAAAGAATTTTTCATAATCTGACTCCCTCTGAATGAAGTGAACAGAAAAAAGAATTAAAACAACCACAATGTCATTCAGAAGAGGATGAATCATCAAACGAGGATGATGATGATGATGAGTCAGGAACAACAAAAGAAGGTTGGGCTGGTAATTCAGGAGGATGATCTCCAAGGGCAACTGTAGGAGCCATATGTTTGGCGACCCATTCAAGAATGAGACCAAATTGAGCTATGGTGTTTTGGAAGTTAGTGAAACTGACAAGAACTTTCTTTTGATCCTTCCTTATTGTCTTGAGTAGCCTCAACTGCTTTTGGGTCCGTCTTCCTTCCATCCTCTTGTCAGGGTTCAAGTCTTTTGGTTGATCATTTACACTCGTACTCTTGTTGTGCGAGCTTCCAACATTGTCTTTGGACGATTGATAACAAGTTATGGCAAAAAAGGAGTCAATGGAGCTAAAGTGACTAGTAACCTCTGGCAGAGGTTAGGAAAGTTCTTCAATGTTTGGAGCAGATGTAAAAGGTGCATTTTTTGGAGGACGATGAGCAGTATCCAAACTTACTTGAGTGGGATTTGAGGGACTCAATGGAGGCATCATGAAAGGTTCTTGTAATTTCTGAGAATCTTTAGCAATCACAGCTTCAGGAGGGCTTTTTGGAGAGAATTGATGGTAAGATAAATTAAGATCAAAATATAGCTCTTCACCATCCTCCATAAGATGTGGATGAGCGTCTTCTAAGGCATCCTTAACTAGAGGAACTTCTTCATGGATGGAGGGAAAGCTATGGAGTGGTGGAGATTGAGACATTGTTGAATCAACCGAGTTATAAGATGGAGTTGGAGTGTGATCAGTAGGAAAGATGGGTTCTTGAATGATTGGAGAAATAGTATCCTCAAGTGGAGGTTGGATAATTTCAGGTTCAGGTGGTGGAGTTGTGGAAGATGAGTGAAGAGTCTTATTCTTCTTGGATGCTAGTGGTGAAGTAGATGATGATTTTTTGGGAGCGAAAGCTTTTATGGTGGAAGTTTTTGAGTGGGATTGTTTAGGAGGTTGAAGCTTCATCTGTTTCACATTCTTTATTGAAAAAGTATTGTTAAAATGAACTGGTTTTTTATCGTCAAGAGGGAGGTTGAAGAATTTGAAGATTTTTGTCAAAATCATCCTGTTGGTAGCTGATCATCCAAAAACAAAAACATTTAACATGAAACAAAAAATTATGTTTCCCAAGTGAAGAGGTGTGCCAGACATGAGATGATGGATGAGCATGAGGTCAAGCTCAGTGACTTTCTCAAAACTCCAAACCCTAGGCACAATGGAATGCATACAAATGTTTTGGAGGATACAACACATAGGGAGAAGATTTGATGCCACTTGAGGTTTAGGAGGTTTGATCATCGAGTTTTGGAGGACAGAGGTTCGTGTGATATGGCATTGAGAATACCAAGTTTCTGAGAAGCAATGTGCTCCTTCATCACGAATATCTAAAATTTGACACAAAGTGGTTGGGTTGATTTCCATATGAACCCCTTTAAGTACAATGCTAAAATCAATACTTTCTTTGGTTCCATTTGAAGCCGCATATAAAGCTCTAACAAGGAGAGGGTATTGGGGTTCATTAATACGTTGGAAAGATGTCTATTGAAGCTGATGAAAGACTTCTTCCACATTGAATCCTCCCTGTTTTAAATTATCAAGGTCAATGATTTTTCCATTGACCTTGAACTTGTGTTGCCATTTGCAAATGTAGTTTGTTTCCCAGGCTGGAGAGTCAAATACTGGGACATTGGCAGATTTCTTAAAAGGGGTTGAAGGGAAGGAACGTGGTTTTTTGGTTGATGGTGGTTGATATTTTTTTGGAGTAGGGGCGTTGGAATTGGATTTTGCAGATGATGGTTGAGGAAGGGATTCTGCAGAAATGTTTTGCTCCGAGTCATCAGAGTTGACGACATGAACAATGTTGTCTTGTGGAAGCGGTTTTCTTGAAGAAACAATCCCATACATAATTTTGGAGGATCTTTTTATGGGTACAAAGGATGAGGGGTTTTTTTTATTTAAGATTAGGAGGTGGTAATGTGATGGTTGCAGATTGCAGAGGAGGACGAATTATATTTATAGGTTCTTGAGGAGGAGTTGCCTCAAAGTGATCCTCTTCTTGACTCTCGTACTCAATGCTTGAGTAATCATCATGTATGTTTTCTAGAGCTTGAGTAGATAGTTCATGCTTAGCAGTGAATTTGGTATGAGGGATTAATGTAAGCAATTTGGAGAAAGAAAAAAATGAAGAATTGAGGTTTAAGGAGTAGGAGGTTGGTGTTTGAAGTGTTGTGACTGTTAAAGAAAGACAAGGGAGGCTTAGGTAGTAGGAGGTTGGAGTTTGAAAGGTTATGACCGTTAGAGGAAGATGAAGGTGGCAGGTGAGGAAGTCGTTGAGAAAAAAAGGAATGGCTGTAACTGTCATGACTAACCTTTTGTGCATTAAATATTAGACGGAAGCCAAGGGGTCGTACCAAACAAATTGGCCAATGGAAGAGGAGGAGCATGCGCATGCCTTGTCTGACGTGACAAGAAAGAGTTTCACCAAAATAGATAACTGTCTTCTGGAGTTTTGTGGTCCTCTGAATCTTAGGTTCATTTTAAAGATCAAATGTGATCTTTTAGCAGGAATAATGTTGACCATAAAACATAAACTACTAAAAATTAAAACAATGGTATTGAGGTTGACCAAACATTATCAGAGTTTGCTCATCCTCTTGTGTTAGAGGATGACATTTCTCAATTTTTAGATATGATCCTCAAAAGAAAATTTAAATAAAAATTATTAATAAGTAGATTTTTATTTAATTAAATTTGGATAAATTAATGATGGAGAGTTCTTCCAAGATGTTTTTGAGCCGACTTTCTTGGAAAGGTTTGGTAAAAATATTAGCCAACTGATTTTTAGTGTCAATGAAAATTAATTCTATGTCCCCTTTTTAAACATAATCTCTGATGAAATAATGTTTGATTTCAGTATGCTTAGATCTTGAATGTTGAATGGGTGTTTTAGAAAGATTAGTAACACTTGTATTATCACAGAGGATGAGAATTTTTGCATACCTTAGAGTAATCCTCTAGTTGGTTCTTTATCCATAGTCATTATGAGCACCATTGTACAACTGATATGTTTTCAGCCTCTGTAGTTGATAAAACAATGGTACATTGTTTTTTGCGTGACCAACTTATAAGAGATTTACCAAGAAATTGGTAAGCTCCACTTGTGCTCTTGCTTTCAACTTTGTCTCCCGCATAGTCAACATCACAATAAGCTTTGAGGTCAAGATTATAACATTTTTTATACTAGATTCCATGATTGGTGGTACCAACAAGATATCACTCTTTACTGCAGTAAGATGAGATTCTTTAGGAGATGATTGAAACCTTACACAAAGACTAACTACAAATACTATGTCAAGTCTCCTGGCTGTTAAGTATAGTAAGAATCCAATCATCCATCTGTACTCATTTTCAGATATTGGTGTTCCTTCATCATCTTTGAGTAGCATGAAGGATGGGTGCATAGGAGTTTCCATTCTCTTTCCTAAATTCATGTTATATTTTTCTAGTAGATCCTTGGTGTATTTTTCCTGAGAGATAAAGATGTCGGTTTCCATTTGTTTAATTTGTAAACCATGAAAGAATTTCAACTCTCCCATCATGCTCATCTCAAATTCATTTTTTATGTCATGCACGTATGTTTGTATAACTAACAGATCCTTTTTAAGAGTTTTCTTGAAGAGTGTGGTATCAATCTGTCCATTTAAAAATCCATTTTCTTTTATATAAGAACTCAACCTCTCATACCAAGCTCGAGAAGCTTGCTTTAATCCATAAAGAGCTTTGGAGAGTTTGAACACATGAGTAGGCTTCTTTTCATCCACAAAACCACGAGGTTGGTTAACATATACCTCCTCATTTAAGAAACCGTTCAAAAAGGCACTTTTGACATCTATTTGAAATAGTTTGATACCTTTATGAGTGGCATATGCTAGGAGGATTCTAATTGATTCAAGTCTTGCTATAGGTGTAAATGTTTCATTATAATCAATTCCTTTTTGTTGATTGTAATCTTGCGCTACTTGTCTTGCTTTATTTCTAATGACTTCTCGATCCTCATTCAGTTTGTTTCTAAATATCCATTTAGTTCCAATGATGGATTTGTCCAGAGGATGTGGCAAAAGGTCCCACACTATGTTTCTTTCAAACTGAGACAGTTCGTTCATCATGACATCAACCCATGATTTGTCACAAATAGCTTGATCAATCGTTTTGGGTTCGACTTGTGATATCATAGCCATGTTGTTTGTATTTTCTTTTAGAGGTTGTCTTGTCCTAGCACCATCAATAGTATTCCTAATGATTAGATCAGGAGAATGATGTGTTACCATCTTCCATCTTCTTGGAGGCTGCTGAGAGGTTGGATCATAATCATCCTCCTTATTTGGACTGTGTACTCTAGAGGACGATTGTTCATTTTCTTTTGATTTATCCATATTTTCTAAGCACAAGTCATCAAACTCATAAAAAATAACATGTATGGAATCCTCCACAGTTTGAGTCTTAAGATTATATATTCTATAACCTTTTGACGATGTGGATTATCCCGGAAAAATACCTTTATCAGATTTTGGATCAAACTTTCCCAAATTTTCTTTATCATTTAGAATGTAGCAATAACATCCAAATATATGAAAATAAGAAATATTTGGTTTTCTGCCTTTCCATAGCTTATATGGAGTTTTTTTTATATTTTTTCTGATGGATGCACGATTTGAAACATAACAAGATATGTTAATAGTTTTGGCCCAAAAGTATATTTCAATGTTGGCTTCATTTAAGATAGTTCTATCCATTTCTTGTAAAGTTCTATTTTTCCTTTCAACAACTCCATTTTGTTGAGGAGTTCTTGGGCAAGAAAAATTGCGAGAAATTCCATTTTCATCAAAATGATTTTTAAAGGATTTATTTTCGACCGAGATAATTTTTTATCCTTTTCCATTTTGAATCTTTTTTCAAAAATGGTGAAATGCCTCAAAAGCTTCATCTTTATGTTTTAAAAATACGACCTATGTAAAACCTGTGAAGTCATCAACAATTACGAATCCATATCTTTTTCCATTAAGACTTGGAGTTTTGATAGGACCAAAGAGGTCAATATGAAGAAGTTTAAGAGGATAATTTGTTGAAACAATATTTTTAGAGTGAAAGCTACTTTTAACTTGTTTTCCTTTGGCACAAGCTTCACATACTTTGTTTTTATCAAAATTAATTTTTGGAAGACCTTTAACTAATTCTAATTTTGATAATTTAGAAATAGTGTTCAAGCTCCTATGACCAGCTCGTGTATGCCATATCCTTTTATCTTTTTCAATAGTTACAAAACAAGATTCAATAGGTAAATCATCCAGATATAGCAAATATAAATTCATTTTCCTAATATTGGACAAGAAAACTCTACCCGAGGATGAATGTATAACTTCGCATAGAGTAGGTTTAAAAATAACTTCAATTCCTCTTTCACATAGTTGACTAATAGTTAGCAAGTTATGTTTTAAACCATCCACATACTGAACATTTTCAATTTTGGCAGAATTATTTTTACCAATAATACCTATACCTTTTATTTGAGCTTTATCATTGTTTCCAAAAGCAATTGATCCTCCATCCTTTATTTCCAAATAAATAAAGCAATGTTTATCCCTTGTCGTATGCCTTGA
The DNA here is from genome assembly GCA_037974875.1 of Cicer bijugum. Lineage (NCBI taxonomy): Eukaryota > Viridiplantae > Streptophyta > Magnoliopsida > Fabales > Fabaceae > Cicer > Cicer bijugum. Next base: position 791,616 of record JBBPBT010000066.1, on the reverse strand, counting down.
GCAACCATTGTCCAAGAGCCATAGCTTTCTTTTGTTGATTAGAGGATGTACCTGCGTTAGAGTTTAAAAGTAACTTAGGTATCCATATAGAAATGGGTCCTTGTTGGTTAGTTTTTTCTCTTATGAGAATTTTCCTTTTATGATAACAAATAGAATCATGGTGCCCATGTTTACCACATAAAAAACATCCCTTCTTTATGTTGTCAGCTTTTTTCTTAGCTTACAATTTTTGAAAATATGTCTAAGTTTTTTGCAAAAGGTGCATTTTGGCCTTTCCTTTTGTTTTTTAAGGAGGAAAAAATTTTCGTACAATTTTTGTTTTTGTGAACTTTTAAATTCAATACCAACTTTGTCAAAGATTCCAGATTAAGATCCCATATGTTTAAGTGGATTTAACAAAGTTGGTAATGTCATTCTTTAGTTCTTCAACTTTAGTTGTCAAGATTTCCTTTTCTGTATCCTCTACTGGTGGATGAATTTTGACATTCTTTTTGTTTAAAATTGTTTGTTGCTCAGACAAAGTTTTATGAAATAACTGCCAATCTTGAATTGATTGTCCAATTCTATTTTTCATTTTTCACAAGTAGGACTTAGTTCTGTGATGGTTACCTTTTCAATATATGATTTTGCCATGAGACAAAGATTAACCTCTTCCTCTTTTTCCTGCTTAGAGGATGACTTGTCACTGTTATCCCAAGTAATCATCATAGATTTTTTATTGTAGGGAAATCTTCTTGAGTTCTTTTTGTTTAGAGGACATTCAGTTTTGTAATGTCCCATTTTGTTGCATCAAAAACAAGTTATCTAACTTTTGTCAATTTTTTCTTTTTGAGGTGATATTTTTTCATGTCGTTTATGATTTATCATCTATGAATCCTTCTAGAAATCAAAGAGAGTTCATTCCTATCCTCAAATAGAGGATATTTTGAGCTTTCCTTTTTTGTCACATCTTCAGTCCTCTTAGAGGATGAACTTTCTATTTGGTTGGTTTTTAAAGCAATCCTTTTTCCCTTTTTGCTTAGTTTTAGAACATTTCATCAATTGTTTCTTCCTCCTTCATTTTGAATAGTTCAAATTCTCTTACTCCCATGTCAATCCTTGCTTCTTTTACATGACTTGATCCTTCATGGTGGATCTTCAGAGTGTTTCATAGTTCCTTAGCATTTTTGCATTCTTCAACTCTATCATATTCTTCCTTGATCAAAGCACAGGTTAGAAATAAATGAGCTTTAGAGTTTAGGAGTATCTTAGCAGTTTCATCAGTCGTTTAATGTGCTTGAGGTTTCTCGTCGGAGGTTGCATCTGTGTTGTTGATTTTGATGACGTGATCCCTCTTTTCAACCACATACCACATGTTGTTATCTTGTGATATGAGAAACAATTTCCTCTTAGCTTTCCAATGGTTGTAATCTATGCCATCAAAATAGGGAGGTCTGATGGATGATCTTTCTTCAGGAATATACTTAGCTTTTGACATTTTTTCTTTTGATCTTTTTCTCTTACACGATTAGATGTAATTTTCAAGAGAACCTTGCTCTAATACCAATTGTTGCAGCTAAAATATCCCTAAAAGGGGGGAAGGGGTGCTGAATAGGGATATTGCTGTTTAAAATTTTTCTCAAGTGTTTTGAATCACTACTCTACGTGAGAGGATGACACACACAACTTTTATATTGGTTCACCCAAGGTAGGCTACGTCGAGTCCTCACACATTTGTGAGTTTTTACTAATGATCAAACTGATTAACCTCTCACAGAGGTTGGTTACACTTTGTGTATTCTTTAGCCTCACCAAGCTTACAACCTTGTTTCTTACAAGTTTCAACTATTTCCAAGTGTAACTCACGTGGGAATTACAAAGTGATGTGAGTATGACGTTTCTCTTTACTTAAACACTTTCTAAAAAAGATATTTCAAAGATCTAGTGTAAGACTATAGAAAGTATAAAGAGATGATGGAAATTGCTCTTGATAGCTTTAAGAATCTTGCTCTTTCTTATGCAATGTTGGTGTGTCTTGATAATGAAGAGTTCCATGCCTTTAATAGAGATCTTCTGATGTTCATTCCATGTGTCAAATACTTTATGACCGTTGGAGACTTTAATAAAAAAGTCCAAGGTTATTTATCATAATTACATAAATGTCATCCAGCTGTCTTTTGACTGATTCAGTCCATCCTCATACAGGAGGTTCAAACCTCCTAGGAACATGGACGTGAGCTATCCTTTTCTTTTTTCATTCTTCAAGACATGTAAGACTATATTTTTGTCTTGTTAGCTACATCATTTATGTATGTTGATGAGTTGGGTCGTTTCAACATTTGAGAATGATGTGTTGGGTCGCTTTCAACATCTAAGGATGATGTGGACTATAGATCCATCCTCTATCCTCGTAGTGTCCATCCTCGTACATGTAAACTCTGACCTCTGGCCTCTTTTTTTAAATTGCTTTATTTATTCATTCTTTGATACTGATTTATCTTCTCTTTATGAATAAAAAATATTGTTTTAGTGAGGATGAATTTTTGCAACTTTGAAGGTTTATCCTCTTAAGGGTTCATGTCTATCCTCTAGTCAAATTTTTCTACTTTTCATCTTAATGATAAGTAACATTTTTTCTAATATGAATTCACTCAAAAACACAAATTAGTTATTAACCACAATCATAATCTTTTAAATAATTTTGTTATCAATAAAACCATTTGAGAGAGATTTTGTCTCAACAACTTTTTAAGAGCTTGTTTAAGACCTTACAAAGATTTGTCTAACTTACAGACATTGTCTTCTCGTCCATGAATTACAAAAACATTCAGATTGTTCTATATAAATTTCTTCTTCCATGTCACCATTTAAAAAAGTTTTTTTTGACATCCATTTGGTGTATCACCAAATTATGAATAGTTGCTAGTGAAATGAGTACCATAATCGTTATTCTAGTGACCGATGAAAAAGTATCGAAAAATCTATATTTTCTATTTATCCAAATCCATTGGCTATAAAGCGATCGTTATATTTATCAACAGTTCCATTAGGTTTTAGTTTCTTTTTCAAAATTCATTTACAACCTGTTGGTTTGCAACCAGGAGGAAATTCTACTATGTGTCATGTCCTATTAGACTATTGAGAATTCATTTCATTGTTTATAGCTTCTTGCCATAAATCTTCATCCAACGATGACAAAGTTTCTTTAAGATTTGTAAGACCCTTTTCTAAAGAATAGGCTGTATATTCGGGTTCATAATCTTTAGAAACTCTAAGTCTCCTACTTCTTCGAGTTTTTGTTTTGCCTTGTTTGTGGCTTTTAGTGCTTCTTGTCACAAGAATGTGACTTTGTTCGCTGCCCCCACTATTTTCGATTTGAAAGGAAATCTATTTTCATAGATGTCAACTTTATTTGGCTCTATGCTCACTTTCGCATTTAGGTCATAAAACCTATACACTTCATTTTTTTACTGCATACCCAATGAGTACATATTCATAGGCTCTACTAGCGAGTTTAATTTGCTTGGGATCGAGTATTATGAGATAAGCCAAACAGCCCCAAGTTCATGTATAAGACAAGTTCGATTGTCTTTGCTTCACTATCTCATATAGAGATGTTTTGTTATTAGATTTATGAACTACATTCAAAATATAGCAAATATTCAATAATTTTCTCACCCCCAATGAGATGCAACTCTAGTGTTAAGCATAATAGCATCAACTAGTTCAGTAAGAGTTATATTCTTTCTTTCAACTTTACCATTCTTTTCAAACGAATACGATGTAGATGTTTTATGTATAATTTCATGCAATTTATAAATCTCATTAAATGAACTAGAATCATACTCAGTACATCTTAATCTTTATACTAAATTGATTTTCAATTTCATTTACAAAGATCTTAAACATGTCAAACGCTTCACTTTTATTGTTCTTTAGATATACGAAATTATAATCAAAACAATTGTCAATAAAAGTGATAAAATAATTGTTCTATTTCTTATTAACGTACACACACACACACACACACACACACACACATATATATATATATATATTAAATATATTAAATCTAAAGACTCATAATCTCTTACTCCTGATTTATGTTAACTCTTTTTTATTTTAACTTGACTATTAAAATCACATTTTTCAAAATGATTTAAAGATAACTTTAGAATTAAATTTAAGTTACTTAAGTTTGAAATCCTTGTTCCCATGAAAAAGTCTAGAATGCCAAATATTGAAATCACACATGTAAACAAAAGAAGACATTCTTAATTTAATTTAAGTGTGCATTAGTGGTAGAACCAATTGCCAACAAAAATATCATAGTTGGAATTGGTGTACAGAGTTGTCTATATGCCTTATTTATAAGAAAACCAAAAAACCATAAACACGATTTTTTTTTAATCTTTTAGACTCTAGAGAAAATTATTTTATTTGATGCCTTAGAGAATTTTTTTTGAAATCCTTCCAAGCAAGGGCCATTTGTCAATAATAACAATAATATAAAATTTATCATCCAATGTCATACCTTAAGAGATGATCTCATGAGCTATCTTTTGAATTTTATGGGAGTGAGCCTCCACGAATCTATCATCGGTCATTTGATACTCTAAGTAGCAGCTCAGAACATAAGCCTTATCTTTCTCGGTATCATATTTCTTCTTCATAACATTCCAAACATCTCTACCAGTATTGTTGGAATTGTAGTAGTCATACAGATCATCAACAAGTTCATGGAGTTAATTGTTCAGCTTTCTTATCCTTTTCTATTTGCTTCAACTGAAACAATTTTTTGAAATCATAGGAAGTATAACCAAATCTAGTATTTTCTTTGGTTGACATGACTGGAAGAAACATCTTAAAATTGTTGTTTTCGAGTTTTGAAAACTATTTCAAAATCAATTTATGCCATCAAAGATATTATAGAGTTGAGTCACAGACTAGGTAGCTCTCTTTTAAGATATTTTGTGGCATTTTTTATATTGTGCAAGAAAGACTATCAACCACAAAGTCTCTAGGATAAAACAACCCAAACAAACTATGTCGGAGTTCTATTACACCGGAGAAAACCGTTCTAGAATTACACTCTCAATATGACGATTAAAGTCACTCGTAATAGGGTACTATGACCTCTTATAAATCAAAAAGACTATGGCACAAAAAACCGTTCTAAAAGACTACGACACAATAACTGCTCATAGTTGTATTATGCCCACTAAAAATCATCGAAACTACAACATAAAAACCGCTTTAAAATGATTGTGGTCTTAGGAGTATTAAAAAATAGGTGAAACTACGACATAACAACCGTTTAAAAAAATCGAAGGGACTACGACATAATAACCGCTTTAAAAACCGAAGGGACAACAATACAAAACCACTCTAAAATATCGAAGGGACAAAAACGAAGATGTGACTCGAAAATAAGTCGAGTAAAATAGAAAAAGGAGATTAGAGAAATTTGGAAAATGCATCCAACTTTGATGTACTTTTCATAAGAGTTTGAAACTCACTATATAGGTATGAAATCAAATCCACGTATGTTTTCTATCCAACGTGAGACTTTAGTATTTGTAGATCTAAAAACTACTCAAAATATGAGAGTTTTCTAATGTGAGACTTCAATATTTTTTAAATTCACACATTAATATACTCTACGTTCCAATAGAAAAAAAATGAAATAATGAAGTATATAAGAAAAAAATGGAAGAGAAAGATTTGAAATGAAAAATTATTGAAGGAAAAATAATAAATATAAGACGTTGAAAAAAAATAATTTTGTACAAAAATTATAAAATATTTAAATATAGAAGCTTTAAAAATGGAAGCTTTGCAAAATACAACCTTTAATGGAATAATTGAAAAAATATGAAGCTTGGAAAAGGTTGAAGGAAACTTTGATACGCACTTTTTGCTTGAAGAAAATATGAGTTTTTGTTAAAGATAAAAACTTTCATATCAATTTTTTTGCTTGAAGAAAATATCAGTTTTGGAAGAAAAAAAAAGCAAGTTTATAAACCTATAACTCTTATATTATGAAAAGTTTGGAAACTTGAATAACTATCTTTTGGTTTTT
>JBBPBT010000066.1:740744-768656 GCA_037974875.1 Cicer bijugum | reverse complement strand
ATAATTTTCATTTCCTCTGTAAATTATAGTGATTAATTGTAATATTTCTTTCAGGATTGAAATTGAAGATATAATATTTATTCAAATCATTCGTTGTGATGTAGTCTACAATACTAAATTTGAGAGTGATAAATTAGATATCAGTTTGGTTATTGTTCACTACAAATTTTAATGACCAAATTTCTTTAACGATGAAAGAAATGTAATATCTTAAATTTTTAATTAATATATTTTAATAATATTATGATAAATAATATTATATATGTCATTATTGAGGTTTGATAAGTTTTTACGTGTTGCCTTAATAATTTATCTAAATTATTGTTATTAAATTTATTTATTTTGTTTTTGAAAACAAAAAGTAAAAATAAAAATGAAATAACGCAAACGTGTATATGTTGTTACGTTATATCTTACTATACTACTAACGTAGTTGTATACATATATTGGATCCACTAAGTAAATATATATAGCTATATAACTATAAAAGCAAATTGCTATTTGCTTATGTCGAAATAGCCTTTCTCATTTGTCGCTAAACCTACTCACCCCCTCTATAGCTCCACACTTAAAAATTAAAAACAATAGAAAGAAAGAGGCAAAGTAATCTGAAAAAGAAGAAAAGAAATTGTTGATATTGGCGAAGTAGCCAGCTCACAAATTTGGTATTTTAGTATCTCTACAAATTTCTATCTTATATACACTATTTATTTAGCATCCTATGATTCTATTTAATTTTAAAATTATATATATATATATATATGTATATTTAATAATTTTTTTTATATTATCAATAGTAAATAATTTATTTGAATTTTAATATTTTATCATATTTCTGGGTTACTACAGACATCGGTTCACGAAGACATGATACATTAAATAAAGATACCGAATTCGTTGCACAAAATCTTGGTTCAAGATAAGAGTGAGATAGATTTTGAATTTATGAGTATAATGTATTGTGAGATAAATGGGAAAACAGTGTCTCAACGATTCATCAGGAGCACGCTACGTACGACAATAGTCCTTTGAATGATAAACTAATATACAAATATGGAAGTTGAGAGACTAAAATTGTGGAATATAAATATTTATAATGTGTTGATTGATTTAATTTCGTTAAATATGTGATAGTTGATATGATTGTGATATTTGATTTCAAATGAATTTGGTGCATATGTTGATTAGATAAGTTTATGTGAAGTTATAATAAAATAAGGATGTAGTGTATGATGTGAGTTTATTTGATGATGATGATGTTTGAATTATTATATAAGATTGTAATAAGTTTATGTTAAGATGATGACTTTGGTTATTGATAATGATGTTGTACATTTGGGATGAGAATTTTGAAGTAACCCCATAGTTGACGAAATAGTGATGATTCTAACTTGTGCTAAAGATGATCATATAATGGAGTAGTCTAGGCTAACGAGGGGATAAATAGATGTTGGGAAAATTTGACGTTGATGTGAATTTTTGAAGTGAATAATATTTTGTCATCATATAGGTAGGGCCTGACAAACCATGTGATTTCGGAAAAATACAACTGAATGAGCTTGATCGTGGCGGTGTGATGGATGTAGCACTCCAAATATTGTGAGCTACCATGCAACACAATTTCACCTCAATTGTCGTGTATAAGTGTCTCTGGTTGAGTTGAGGGGATCTATGAGGACATGGCTAATTTGAATTGTTCGTCCATGAAGGGTGTAGCATAGTATTAAGCCTCCTAACCAAGTACTTCAGAGTTAGAATGGTACTAAATTATGAAGTAGAGTTAAAGCTTATGCATAGACTTGCGTTTTCTTGTGATTGTTATGTTGTGATTAATATGTATTGTGTGCAATAATAATTTCTCTTAGATGAATTGATGTTATAGTAAAATGTTTTGATGTTTCTTGAGTGATTTTGACTTTATAATATGATGCTATTCCCTGAGGAATGTTTTTGTAATGATATAGTTTATTTATGAATAATTGCATGTTCTTCTTATTTATATTACATTATCCACATAATTTTAAAACTTACCTCCTCCGTTTGTTTGTGTTTGATTGGTTTGGCTATGCGTATGCAAAATCGCATTTATTACAGCTTAATGAGTAAAGTTCGAATTTGAGAGAACCCTGCTCTAATAGGTAATACTGGAAATAACAATTGTAATTTTTATTTTATTTTTACTTATTTAATTAAAAATGATTTTTTTTTCATGAAAACCTTATAAGTAATAATAAATTTTTGGAATTAAAGTAAGAAATGATAGTTAAGTCAACTTCATTGAGAATGCATTGTTGTAATTGAGAAATAAAGTTGATGTGTTATATGTATATTTAGACGAATGTTATATCCTAAATTAGTTACAATAAGGTTTCTTTTTGCTTGGAAACAAATTTTGTTTATTGGCTGCAAATTTTTACGAAAATACGGTATAAGTTATTATATATTATTTTGGGGTTTAGGATGTCACATTAGGTGACTCGGAGGTAGCACTCTAAATGTCAGAAGTTACCATGTAACACATGTTTACCACGATTGTCGCGTATATGTATCTTGGGTTAAGTTTAGGAGATCTATGCGGATACGATGAATTTAAATTGTTCGTACACTTATGTAGTGACATCAAGCCTCCTAACCAAGTACTTTAGAGTTAGAATGGTACTAAATTGTGTAAAGAAGTAGAGTCTAAGCTCATGCATAATAATGCACTTTTTTGTGTGATTGTTTTGTGGTGATTAATGTATTTCAAAAGTGGTAATAACTTATCTTGGATGCTGTGATGATATGACGATATATTGATTTTATTTAAGTGATTTTGACACTATAATGTGATAATATTTTTTTTTTTTAATATTTTGCTTTATCAGGTTGTGTTATGATACAATTCATTATGATTGTTTACGTGTGCTTTTTATTTATATTATACTATCAACATGATTTTGAAACTCACCTAATTCATTGTTTGTGGTTGACTAGTTTGATACTGCATTTACAAAATCGCAGTTATTATAAATTAATGAGTTTTGAGGTTTAAATTTTAAAAAAAGCATGTAATAGTGTTAATTATATATATATATATATTATTTTTGCGTTTAGAATGTCGCATTTACATATCTAATAACAACTTTCCTGCGAACATTGTAATTTTAGCGTGACACAGTGACTTGCAAGAAAAAATTTGTTGAACAAAAATAATTTCAACAAAATAAAATATAATAAAAAATTGTTGATAATATTCAATAAATAGTAAAATAAAAATATAGAAGATATTGATATCTATAGTTTTGAAAATAAACAAACTATTTAAAGAAAAAAATATTATAAAATTGTTTAATAATCATACATTGTGGGTGTTAATATTTTTACACCGACAACATATACAAACTCATGTTTGAGTTATTATTTAATGATGAAAGTTATGATTATATTGTGAAATGATGAATTATCGATCACTGTCGGAAAAAAATTAACTTACACTCATAATTCATTTTTTTTTCTCCTAATTAATTCATTAGTTTTATTTGAAATGATTTATTTAAACAATACAAAATTGAATATTCAAAAATTTGATAATAAAATATATCTATGAACTGAAAAATAAATATTTAATGATTTCAATAAATTTTTGATTTTCGTATACATTTTATAGTCAATGGCTGCTATAAGAAAAGATAAATATCACAACAATAAAAAATTCACGGAATTTCAATTTATTTTTTTTACCAAATAAATATCTTAACTTTATTAAATGATTCTACTATCGTAATTAGTTTATTACGAATGATTTTTTTAACTAACGAAATTCACAATTCTAAACAAAGAATAATTTTAATTGGGTTAATATGAATTTTATATTTAGAAAAAATGCATTTACCTTTTATTTAAATTTTAATTAATTTTTATTTTATTTTTGAAATACTATGAATGTAAGAATAATGCATATCATGTGATTTTATTTTACACAACATATGTCATGTGTAGTTGTCGAGTTGTTGAGAATTATTCAATAATTAATACAGCTATTCATTTAAAATCTATTGTAATTATATATAGTATGGATAGATATTGATAGATAGAGATAAGTTCAACACACATGAAAGGAGATTAAAGATTACGATCAATTTTAAAATCAATTTTTGAAAACACAAGCACCATTCAATTCATCCAACAAATCATCTAATCTAGGAATGGGATGTCTATACTTTACCGTGATATAATTGATGGCTCTACAATCAGTGCACATCCTCCAAATTCCATCTTTATTAGGTACAAGAATAACTGGGACTGCACATGGACTTAAGCTCTCTTGCACCCATCCCTTTTGCATCAAGTCTTTAACTTGCCTTTGGATTTCTTGGATCTCTTGGGGGTTAGCTCTATATGCTGGCCTGTTTGGCAATGAAACACCTGGAATGAGATCAATTTGATGTTCTATACCTCTTATAGGTGGTATGCCTTGAGGAACCTCTTTGAGAATTAAATTTTCAAAATCATGCAACAAAGAAACAACTTCACTAGGAAAAGAATTGGTAAGATCTGCAACTTTTAAGTCACTCTCTTTCTTTTCATTCTCTTTTTCTTTTCCCTCTTTCTGTTGACTCTTTTCTCTCTCTCTCTCTCTCTCCCGTTCTCTTTTCACTTTCTTTTTCTTTTCTCTTTTTTTTTTCTTCTTTTCTCTCTCATTTTAGATTCATCCTCGCCAACCTCTCTTGGAGACAAAGGAGCACGAGTAATTTTGCGTTCTTGATGTATAAAAAAGAACTTATTTGTATAATCATCATTGTTGCTTTTCTTATCATACTGCCATGGCCTCCCAAGAAGTAAATGGCAAGCCTCCATCGGAGCTACATCACATATAATTGTATCCTCATACTTCACAATAGAAAAATTCACTTCCACCTGCTTACTCACAATTTGCTCATCTTCCTCACTAAGCCATTGAAGTTTGTATGATTCTGGATGGAGTTTAGTCACTAGGTTCATTTTAGATACTTGATGACTCTTCATCATATACATAATTTTTATTGATTTTAGTCTTATTTATCTTTAATCATTAGTCAATTTAATGAGTTATTTAATATATTTTGTTGATTTTAGTTATTTGATTTAATGAAATGTTTTTGTTCTTATTTGCTTAATTAAGTAGAGATTTTTCGTAGTTTTGCGTTGTTACTTTGTTTTAGTGCAGTGCTGAATTTTGGTGAGAAATCAACATGACTTATATGGAGTATTTCAGTTATATCTGGAGTTCTAGATGTCCAATTGGAGTCAATCCAAGTGCTAATAAAAGCTAAGATCCATATCTACAACTTTCATGAAGACACCGGAACCAAATTCAGACTCGAAAGATGAGAAACATGCATAATACGTCAGACAACAGATGTTGTGCGCCTGGAGCGCCTGGAGCGCATTTCTCATGTTTCAGTTCTGTCAACGCGTGCCCTGCGCGCCTGGGGCGCGTGACGCGCATCAGCAATCATAAAAACGCAATTTTTTACTGTTTAGGGATCTTTTTGACTCTTGGGAACTTGGGAGACTTGTGCCCTAGCATAGAAACTGAAAGACGGCCGTTTCTAACGCCATTGAAGCAGTTTTATCAAGAATCATCCATGAATCATTCTTGTAATTCTTCTTTAATCCTTATCTTTTGTATCTCTTCCATGAGTAACTAAACCCTATTTGTTAGGGATGAGTGTAACCAGATGAAACCCTTATTTTTCTGATTTGATTTCTAGTTATATGAATGGGTTTATTGAATTATTTTTCTCATCTCTGTGCTTAATGCTTTTTATTGCTTGATCAACATTAAAATGTTCTACGATTTGTATTTTGAAACGAAAGTGGATTTTACGAATGCTTGAGATGAGAAATTCATGAATTTGTAGTCTAGGGATAAATGCAGGTCATGGAACCAATTAAATTAGTTGCAAAGCAATAATTTACAAGAGAATTTCTATACGGTAATGCTTAATTCTAATCTTAAATCCACTAAGGAATTAGGGGTTACTTTGGAATTAAAGGTTCTGTCACTAAGACTTTAGGGCAAGAATAATAAAGAGAATTCGGTAATAATTCAATAAAGGAATTCAGTAACTAGGATCAAATTAGATATCAAGGTTGGATTCGAAGTGAAACTCATCCCTGACATTTTTCTCATTATAAAAGATCAATTTTATTATTGTTGTTAATTTCAAACATTTTTTCAATCAACTTGGGAACCTTTTTGTTCAATTTTAGTAATCAAATATAATTCAATAGTAAAATGCACTCCTTGAGTTCGACACTCGGTACTACTGTTTTATTATTACTTGCAACGATTCAGTACACTTGCTGAAACGCAATCAAGTTTTTGGGGCCGTTGCCGGAGATTGCCATATCACTATTGAATTTAATTTATTTACTTAATTGAAATTTTTTGCTCTGCAATAAAATTTTTGTTTTTTTTCGTTATTTTAAAACTCTTCAGTACTCGCAATTTGTCTAACCTTGTATGCGAGGCCAGTCCTCAGCTGAACTTATCTTTGATCCAGAAATTAAAAAAAATAGCGAAAGCACATAGAAAGGCAGCTCGAGAAAGGAGACAAAGGGAAAGACATTTAGTAGTGGAAGAAAAGGTTTTAGGTGATTCTGTCATATTAACTGAAATGGCCGAACCACCTCCAAGAGAACGTACTCTCGGAGAGTATGGGAATCGAAATAGAAATCGTGCTCGATTACCCATTCATCACCAACCGGTTACAGTCAATAAGTTTGAAATAAGTCCTGCTCTATACCGAGAGTTGAAGGAAATTCATTTTGTCGGTAGACATAACGAAGACGCCAACAAACACCTCACAAATTTCTTTGAATTATGTGAAACAGTGAAGGTGGATGGTTTGTCTGAGGAATGCAAGAAATTGAAGCTATTTCCATTCTCTTTGATAGATGATGCTAAGGAGTGGTTTCTTTCATTCTCCGCCGACAACATCACCACATGGGATGATCTTGAGGATAAGTTCTTGGAACAATATTTCCCCCCAGCCATGTTCGTTAGAAAGAGGCAAGAAATCACCGGTTACAAACAGAAAGAGGGGGGATCTCTTCATGACACTTACAGGAGATTCAAAAACTTACTAGCCAGATGTCCTAATCATGCTTATGACGACACTGCCCAAATGCAAAAATTATGTAATGGCTTGAGGCCGAGCACTAGAATTATGTTGGATGCCATAGCAGGTGGTTCTTTGAATTACAAGACCGCAACGGAAGCACGAAAGATTATTGAAATCATGGCATCAAACAAGCAGATGATGTTGTATGACAGAAGTGGTGGGTCAACAAGTGGTGTAATGGAGTAGAATATTATGGATGGGTTAGCTCCAGGCAGGTTTATATCGAAGATGGAAGAGGTTATCGCCACTGAGATCAAGAAGGGAATGGCAGCTCTAAATATACAACCCCAAGTGGCCCCTGTTAAATTACTAAAGTAGACTAGTTGTAACCTTTGGGGAGGAGCACATAAAACTGGAGTCTGTGAAGCACTAAATGACAATGAGGTAGAAGAACTAGAACGAGTGAATTTTGTGAGTAATAACAACAGGCAGAATAACCCCTACTCTAGTACGTACAATCCTGGTTGGAGAAATCATCCGAATTTTTCTTAGAGGGATCAACAAGGTGGATCTCAAGGTCAACAAGAAGCTCACCCAAACCAATTCCCACCTAGAAAGGCTGCTTGGGAGAGCGCTATAGAAAAGAGTCAAATGGCTATAGAGAAACTAGTTACAAGCACAAGAAACAATGTTAATGCAGTGACCACGAGGAGTGGCAAGGTGAGTGAACAAGTACCACCTGAAGCCAAACAGAGTAGAAGTACCTTGACTCCAACCCACCCGGAGGAAATGGTCACACCAATATCGGTTGAAGAACACATCGCTATTGAAAAGGAGGAAGAACCTGTGGTACAAAAAAGGGAACCACTGCCAAAACCAGAAATTAGACTTCCATTCCCTCAAAGATTAAGGAGGGAAGAAACTGAAAAACAATTTGGCAAGTTTCTTGATGTTTTTAAGAAATTATAGATTAACATTCCTTTTGCAGAAGCACTAGAGCAGATGCCGACATATGCTAAGTTCATGAAGGATATTCTGTCGAAAAAAAAGAAAAATTGGAGGAGAAACAGTTATGCTTACTGAAGAGTGTAGTGCTATACTACAAAGGAAGTTGCCACCGAAGCTCAAGGACCCTAGAAGCCGTGTGCTATTGGAAATAGAACCTTTGGGAAGGCTTTGTGTGATCTTGGGGCGAGTGTAAGTCTTATTCCCCTTTCAATATACAAAAAATTGGGCATTGGAAAAGTCAAGGACACACAGCTGATGTTACAGTTTGCGGACCGCTCAATGAAACACCCCTATGGAGTGGTGGAAGATGTGTTGGTTAAAGTGGACAAGTTTATTTTTCCAGTAGATTTTGTGGTACTAGATATGGAGGAAGACAACGACATTTCTTTGATTTTGGGGAGACCGTTCTTAGCAACAAGGAGAGCTATGATTGATGTAGCAGATGGCACTTTAACCTTGAAAGTAAATGAGGAAACCGTCACTTTTAACATTCTAAAAGCCATGGAACACTCAAAAGAAAGAGAAGGGTGCAATCGAATCGAGATTTTAGATGAGATAGTCAATGAAGAAATAAAGCATCAAACACCCAGCCTACCATTAGAAAGAGTTTTATGCCTACCCCAAGATGTCGTTCAAGAAAGTGAAGACCCAAAGATGAAAGAGGTGTTGGCCCTATTAGAAGCATCACCATCCTACTCCCCCGGTTTTCCTACTAGGTGGGAGGACTTGAAAGGGAATGAAGACAAGTACGCGGAGAAAAAGACACCACTGATTGAACTCAAGCAGCTGCCTCTTCATTTGAAATATGTATTCCTGGGTGAAGAAGAAAAAAATCCAGCCATAATCAGTGCAAGCTTAAGCGAGTTACAAGAAGAAAAGTTGTTGAGAATTCAGCGGAAGCACAAGGGTGCTATCGGTTGGTCCATTGATGATTTGAAGTGAATAAGTCCGACTTTTTGTATGCACAAAATTATCATGGAGGACAATCACAAACCGGTAGTACAACCCCAAAGGAGATTGAATCCAGTAATGAAAGAAGTGATCAGGAAAGAGGTGGTAAAGCTACTAGAAGCCGACCTCATATACCCAATTTCAGATAGCTCTTGGGTGAGTCTCGTCCAAGTTGTACCAAAAAAGGGCGGAACGAGTGTCATCACAAATGAAAAGAACGAGTTAATTCCTACTCGAACGGTTACAGGCTAGAGAGTGTGTATTGATTACAGGAGATTGAACAGTGCCACAAGGAAGGATCATTTCCCACTCCCTTTCATTGATTAGATGCTTGAGCGGTTAGCCGGACACGAGTATTACTGCTTCCTAGACGGCTATTCAGGGTACAATCAGATAGTTGTAGCACCCGAGGATCAAGACAAAACTGCATTTACATGTCCGCATGGGGTATTTTCTTATCGAAGAATGCCATTTGGACTGTGTAATGCGCCGACCACATTTCAAAGGTGCATGATGTCCATATTTTCTGATATGATTGAGAAACATATTGAGGTATTTATGGACAATTTTTCTGTATTTAGGTCATCCTTTGATAATTGTTTGATTAATCTATCCCTTGTAGGGATGACAATTAGACCCAGACCCAGTGGGTACCCGCAAAAAAACCACAATGGGTAGGGTAAAAACCCGCATAATGGGTATGGGCACGGGGACGGGTAATTACCCGCAAAATTAAGTGGGTATAGGTACGGGTACTATAGTACCCGCCCCGCACCCGCCCCGCACCCGCACTTATATAAATATACTATTTATTTATTTATTATATTAATATTTAGTTTAATTAATTGTTTTTCTTTATGTTTTAATATCTATTAATATCATTGGACCATTACAATATTTATAATCAAATCAAAAGATAAACGTTTACAAACAAAACACATTACAATATTAATTAATTGTTTTTCTTTATGTTTTAAAATGTCAATAATTTTATCCTCATTTTATGCAAAATTTCAAAAAATTCATCAAAAATTTCAAACAAAACACATAAAATTAATTATCATCCTCAATATAATGCTATTTCATCAAATTTACAACTTAAATATTTAAATAAACTCATATTTTTATCTCTAACAACATCAAATAAAGAATGGCAAATATGAGTTTATTTGAAGATTTGAGTTACAAATTTGATAAAGTTTATTTTATATTAAAGAATATAACTAAATTTACGAGTTTTGTTTGAAAATTTTGATGAATTTTTGTAAAAAAAAGGATAACATTGTTAACGTTTTAAAACAAAAAAAGATTAAATTGTCACTTAAAATTAAAATAAAGGACAAAATCGGGGAAAAAAAAGTTAAATGACTAAAACGTTAACTGAAATTAAGTTTAGGGACTATAGGTGATATTTATTATTTTTAAATTTAATCACAAAATAATATTTATTTATCGATTTATTTTAGTTAAAGTGTGGATAATGGGTACGGGTACGGGCACTTAGGTACCCAGAGGGTAAGGGTACGGGTATTAAAGTTGATACCCAAGAGGGTACGGGCACGGGTATGGGTATTTTTTTAAACTGCGGGTATGGGTACGGGTACTATAGTACCCTACCCAAACCCTACCCACTGGCATCCCTAATCCCTTGTATTAGAAAGGTGTGAAAAATCTAACTTGGTCCTAAATTGGGAAGAAATGTCATTTTATGGTAAGAGAGGGAATTGTTTTAGACCACCGAATCTCCCACAAGGGGATCGAGGTAGACAAGGCCAAAGTTGAAGTTATTGAAAAACTTCCCCCTCCTACCAACGAAAAAGGCATTAGAAGCTTTTTAGTCCATGCTGGATTTTATAGAAGGTTTATAAAAGATTTTGCAAAAATTGCAAAACCACTTACGAACCTACTTGCGAAAGACACACCTTTCCAATTCAATGAGGATTGTTTGCATGCTTTTAACAATTTGAAAAACCAGCTGATAACTGCCCCCATTATCACTGCACCTGACTGATCACTACCTTTTGAAATCATGTGTGATGCAAGTGACAGTGCTATTGGGGCAGTTCTGGGACAAAGAAAAGACAAGATGTTGCATGTAATCTACTATGCTAGTCATGTTTTAAATCAGGCACAACACAATTACGCTACAACTGAAAAAGAGTTATTAGCTGTAGTCTATGCTTTTGATAAATTTTGGTCTTATTTATTAGGATCAAAAGTTATTGTTTACACTGATCATGCTGCCTTGAGGTATTTGTTTACTAAGCAGGAATCAAAACCAAGGTTGCTTAGATGGATTCTATTACTATAAGAATTTGACATTGAGATCCAGGATAAAAAGGGGTCAGAGAACACTGTGGTTGACCACCTATCTCGATTGGAGAAGGTCGAGGAGAATGAGGACATTAGACCGATTCGAGATCAATTTGTTGATGAGCACATCTTCGCCATTACCACGGCACCTTGGTTCGCCGACTTTGCTAATTTCAAGGTGGGGGGTACAATCCCATCTGATTTTACTTACCAACAATGAAGGAAGTTTATCCACGATGCCAAATTCTATGTATGGGATGAACCCTTTCTGTACAAAAGAGGAGTGGATGGGCTGTTGCGAATATATGTGCCCGAGGAGGAACAAGAAAAGGTAATGTGGCACTGCCACGACTCCGAGTATGGGGGTCATTTCAGTGGTGACCGAACTGCAACAAGAGTTCTACAATCGGGGTTGTTTTGGCCTTCATTAATCAAAGATGCATTCAACTATGTGAAGAAATGCGATCGATGCCAGCGCACCGGTAACATTTCAAAACGGGATGCGATGTCGAAAATCTTGTATTAGAAGTAGAAGTGTTCGAGGTGTGGGGTATTGATTTCATGGGTCCATTCCCATTGTCATATAACAAAGTTTATATTTTGGTGGAAATGGATTATGTCTCAAAATGGGTTGAAGCAATAGCTACTCCAACAAATGATTCGAAACAGGTTATCACCTTTCTCAAGAAGAACATATTTGCTCGTTTCAGCGTGCCTCGAGCCTTGATTAGTGACGAAGGCACCCATTTTCTAAACCGGAATATGGAATACCTTATGAAGAAATATAATGTGCGTCATAGAGTGGCAACCCCATATCATCCACAAACGAGTGGGCAAGTTGAAGTCTCCAACAAGCAGCTTAAACAAATCCTAGAAAAGACAGTAACTGCCTCACAAAAAGATTGGTCAACGAAACTTGATGATGCACTTTGGGCCTACCGAACAGCTTTTAAGACCTCCCTGGGTATGTCACCGTATCAAACTGTGTATGGTAAAGCTTGTCATTTACCTCTCGAACTTGAGCATCGAGCATTTTGGGCGACGAAGTACTTGAACTTTGACTTGGGCAAGGCAGGCGAGGCGAGAATTCTTCAACTTCACGAGTTAGAGGAATTCCGGAATTCTGCTTATGAGAATGCCAAGATATATAAAGAAAAAACCAAGAAATGGCATGACAAAAAAAATCAGATTCAAGGAATTCCAAGAAGGAGAACTAGTTCTCCTATTCAACTCAAGATTGAAGTTGTTTCCCGGAAAACTAAAGTCAAGATGGTCGGGCCCTTTCAAGGTAATCAAGGTATTTCCACACGGTGCAGTAGAGTTGAAAGATACACACTTAGATTGGAACTTCAAGGTCAATGGACAAAGACTCAAATCGTATTTCGGGGAAGAGTCAAAACTTTCGATGGAGTCCATCCATCTGGACACCACTTGAAGAGTGAATTGTCAAGCTCAGGACACTAAACAAGTGCTTGTTGGGAGGCAACCCAACTTCATATCCTTTTCATTTTAGTTTGATGTCACTTCATTTACTTTCAATTTTAGTTTTTAATTACTAATTTTATTCATTCTTGATGTTTAGTATAAGCAAGAAATCATAAAAATGTGTTGGGGATTGTTTTTTAGTTGAGAGGCAGCAAAAACGCGCCTGAAGCGCATTCCATGAAATCCGACTCTGCACAAACGCGCCTGAAGCGCAAGCCGCGCGCCTGAAGCGCTTTTCAGGAATTTCATTTTGTGTAATGCGCGCCTGGAGCGCGCCTGGAGCGCTTGAAGCGCATTCCTGAATTCCTATTCTGTGTAATGCGCACCTAGAGCGTGCCTGGAGCGCTTGAAGCGCATTCCTGACTTTCTATTATGTGCAACGCGCGCCTGGAGCGCGCCCTGATGCGCCTGAAGCGCATTTCGCAGGTTGGCCACTGACTTACGCGCGCCTGAAGTGCCCCTCATGCGCTTGAAGCACATTTAACTGAATTCTTGGCACAGTGTTGGGGTTTTAAGCATTCCAATTAAGTAAACCCTCCCTCTTTCACAAACACCATTATTATTGAAGGTTTAGCTCCCTCTCTTCACACAATCTCGAAAACCATCTCATCCTCAAGTAAGTTTCCCTCTCCTATCCAACATCATCTCATCCTCAAGTAAGTTTCCCAAAACTTCCAATAGCAACTCATTCTTGATTACTAATGCATGTGGGCTTTTCTCTTTTAAATGTGAATCTATGCTGAATTTTATACATTATGCATGCATGCATGTTGTTTAATGAGATCGAATGGGGTTAATGGTTGCGAGATTGGGTGTGTTCATTCATTATTATGCCTGCATTCCAACTGTTTGATAAAATATCACAACCATTATTATGCTTGCATTCCAACTGTTTGATAAAATGTCACAACCATTATTATGCCTGCATTCTAACTGTTTGATAAAATGTCACAATCATTATGATGCCTGCATTCCAACTGTTTGTTAAAATGACACAACCAATGCCAATGCATTATTATCACCTAGAATGTTAGTGGACAAACTCATGGCCATGAATGACGTTGTTACTCCAAGGTAGACCGTGCCTAAATTAATTAGCTCTAACTTGGAATATTCTGAACCTTGGGGTGATTACTTGTTTTTTAGGACCAAATGGCAACCCAACAAAAAGCAAAACGAACTAAGGTTGCAACTACTTCTTCTGCCCCACAGCATGATGCATTCCTATTCAAGAACATGGCAACACAGGAATACCATGCCAAACTCCCAGTAGTCCACAAAGGTTGGGAGAAGCTGACCACATTTGTCACCACATCGAGCTAATCATTAGCTGTGGAATTCTACTCTAATGCCTCCGATCTAAAGTCTGACCAACCATTCCTACTTGACCAATTTGTGAGTTATGTGAGGGGAAAAAGGGTACCATTCACACCTCAAGTCATCAATGAAATCTTTGGCCTGCCGAACTATAATGATTGCCGCTTTCTAGCTATGGAAAAACAACTTATAAGAGCAAGCAGTCAGGAAATCCTACGCATTTTATGCAGACTAGGCACAAATTGGGTACGAAATAGAGATGGCTCAGTTCGGAAATTACGCTCAGTGGACCTCACCCCAGTTGCTAAGGCATGGAGTACTTTTGTCCATCATACACTATTGCCGTGTTCGAATGTGTTCGATATAACATTTCAAAGAGCATGTCAACTACTTGCTATCTTAAAAGGTGAGAGAATTAATGTGGGCATGTTAATAGCCAATGATATTCGGGGCACAGCCATTCTTGATCCCCCGACAGGTTACTTCCATCACGCCTCCTTGATAGGCAAATTATGTGAGTTGGTGAGAGTGGTACCAAAACAAGGCAAAGAAATGTTGAAACCAGCTACTCCAATCATTGCAAGATGGATAACAAAACACTCTATGATTCCAGCAGACTATCCTATTGCCCCACCAGCAGCGATGCCAGCAGAGGAACATACTGAACCACAGGAACCACAACACCACACTCCACACCCATCCCAGCTCTCTAACGAAGACAGAATCGGTAGATTGGAAACTATGATGGAACGAGTGATGATTGATCAGCGAGATAGACACGCCAGATTAGAACTGGGGATGACCAATCTCTATCGAGCATTTGCCTCTTCTCAACAGACACCGGGATACATGTTTTATGCTGATCTATTTACACCTCACCAGTACACAGGCGACCAGAGCGGAACAGGAGCAGATGATCTAAACGAGGATCCTTGAATTGCTAAACTAGAGAAGTTTTCTTTCTTTTGTTTTGAATTTTTTTTCTTTGTTTCTTTTCTTGTTTTTCTTTGTTTTAGTCTAGTCTATTTGCTTTTCTTCGCCTCCTTTTGTTTTCTTTGTTTGATGATGAAAGTTGTAATAACTTGCACTTGATCTTAAAGTTTCTATTTGGGATTTCGAAAGTTAAACTCTATTTCTTAGATTATGTTATTGCTCAAGTCGACAAGCCTCCCTAATGCATACATGCTTGATTACTAAATGGTTGCAGATGGCTAATAGGCCATCAAGTTTTTCAAAAAATACAATTTTAACTTTTCAAAGGTGATAGCGTTTCAGCAAGTGTACTGAATCGTTGCAAGTAATAATAAAACGGTAGTACCGAGTGTCGAACTCAAGGATTGCGTTTTACTATTGAATTATATTTGATTACTAAAATTGAACAAAAAGGTTCTCAAGTTGATTGAAATAATGTTTGAAATTAACAACAATAATAAAATTGATCTTTTATAATGAGAAAAATGTCAGGGATGAGTTTCACTTCGAATCCAACCTTGGTGTCTAATTTGATCCTAGTTACTGAATTCCTTTATTGAATTATTACCGAATTCTCTTTATTATTCTTGCCCTAATGTCTTAGTGACAGAACCTTTAATTCCAAAGTAACCCCTAATTCCTTAATAGATTTAAGATTAGAATTAAGCATTACTGTATAGAAATTCTTTTGTAAATTATTGCTTTGCAACTAATTTAATTGGTTTCATGACCTGCATCTATCCCTAGACTACAAATTTAGGAATTTCTCATCTCAAGCATTCGTAAAGTCCACTTCCGTTTTAAAATACAAATCGTAGAACATTTTAATGTTGATCAAGCAATAAAAAGCATTAAGCACAGAGATGAGAAAAAAAATTCAATAAAATCATTCATATAACTAGAAATCAAATCAGAAAAATAAGGGTTTCATCTGGTTACACTCATCCCTAACAAATAGGGTTTAGTTACTCATGGCAAAGATATAAAAGATAAGGATTAAAGAAGAATTACAAGAATGATTCATGGATGATTCTTGATAAAACTGCTTCAATGGCGTTAGAAACGGCTGTCTTTGAGTTTCTATGCTAGGGCACAAGTCTCCCAACTTCCCAAGAGTCAAAAAGATCCCTAAAACAGTAAAAAAATAGCGTTTTTATGATTTCTGATGCGCGTCACGCGCTCCAGGCGCGCAGGGCGCGCTCCAGGCGCACGTTTGACAGACTAAAACATGATAAATGCGCTCCAGGCGCGCAGGACGCGCTCCAGGCGCACGTTTGACAGACTGAAACTTGATAAATGCGCTCCAGGCGCGCAGGACGCGCTCCAGGCGCACAGCATCTGCTATCTGAAGTATTTTGCATTTTTCGCATCTTTTTCATCTGAATTTGGTCACGGTGTCTTCATGAAAGTTGTAGATATGGATCTTAGCTTTCATTAGCATTTGGTTTGACTTTAATTGGACATCTAAAACTCCAGATATGGCTGAAATACTCCACATAGGTCATGTTGATTTCTCACCAAAATTCAGCACTGCACTAAAACAAAGTAACAACGCAAAACTACGAAAAATCTCCACTTAATTAAGCAAATAATAACAAAAACATTTTATTAAATCAAATAACTAAAATCAACAAAATATATCAAATAACTCATTAAATTAACTAATGATTAAAGATAAATAAGACTAAAATCAATAGAAATTATGCATATGATGAAGAGTCATCAAAAGGCATGTTTGGCATTATGTTGATTGTTCATACTCTCTCTTATTATCCTAGCTGTGAGCTTTTGAGCCTAAACACTTAAATTCTTTGTTGTGTGATTATCCATAGGTGTATTATCCCTTCAGAACTTGCACTAATTCTGACTTGCATCACTTGTAATTTATGCATACATTGAGGCAATTTTATTTGGTCGTTTGAGCCTTTCTAACTACCCTATGAAAATGTTATCCTTTGCTAGCCCCTTTGAGCCTTGTCCCTTTATTTCGGTTACTAGCCACATTACAAAACAAAAATCCTACTTCAATTACATCACCTTACTTGGAGTTAGGTAGAAAATTTTTGTCTTATCTTGATCAAATTCTAAGTTTGGGGTTGCTCATGGGATAGCAACCTTTTAAGTTTGGGGTGGTGATTCTCACAAAAAAAAAAGTAAAAAAAATAAAGAAAAAAAAAGAAGAAAGAAGAAAAAGAAAAAAGAAGAAAAGAAGAAAAGAAGAAAAAAAAAAGATAAATAATATCTTGATAAATAATATCTTCTTGGTTCTTTTGTCAATGTTTGAGAATCTCCATAATGAAAAGGTGAAGAAAAAAAATGGTAGAATAATTTGGAAATATATGCCTAACTCCAAGTAGTAAAGCCTACTATCCCAAAATGTCCTACCCTTACCTAAGCCCCAATACAACCCGAAAGTCCTCCAAAAATGTATGTGTTTGCTGCATTGTGATTGCTAACTAGAATTTTTTCAAGCCTATGGTAGCGTGATGCATGCTCTAGGATTTGAGTGATAAATTCATAACCCTTCTAAACACTTGAGAGAAATTTTGGTGAGACTGTGTGAAGAGAGAGTTGAATTTGATAAATGAATGCCAAGGTGTACAAACCTCGTTATTTTTGTAAGCAACCATAGAGTATGATGGATGTTTTGTAGTAGCTGAAACTTTGAGAATTGAGTTTGATTTGAATTGAGAAATTGAGTTTAAGTTTGCTTTTGACTGCACCAAATGTGAAATTAATTGTTGCTTGGGGACAAGCAATAGATTAAGTTTGGGGTTGTGAAGACTCTTCATCATATGCATAATTTTTATTAATTTTAGTCTTATTTATCTTTAATCATTAGTTAATTTAATGAGTTATTTAATATATTTTGTTGATTTTAGTTATTTGATTTAATGAAATGTTTTTGTTCTTATTTGCTTAATTAAGTAGAGATTTTTCGTAGTTTTGCGTTGTTACTTTGTTTTAGTGCAGTGCTGAATTTTGGTGAGAAATCAACATGACCTATATGGAGTATTTCAGCCATATCTGGAGTTCTAGATGTCCAATTGGAGTCGATCCAAGTGCTAATGAAAGCTAAGATCCATATCTACAACTTTCATGAATACCCCGAGACCAAATTCAGACTCGAAAGATGAGAAAAATGCAAAATACGTCTGACAGCAGATGATGTGCGCCTGGAGCGCGCCCTGCGCGCCTGGAGCGCATTTCTCATGTTTCAGTTCTGTCAACGTGCGCCTGGGGCGCGTGACGCGCATCAGCAATCATAAAAACGCAATTTTTTACTGTTTAGGAATCTTTTTGACTCTTGGGAACTTGGGAGACTTGTGCCCTAGCATAGAAACTCAAAGACGGCCGTTTCTAACGCCATTGAAGCAATTTTATCAAGAATCATCCATGAATCATTCTTGTAATTCTTCTTTAATCCTTATCTTTTGTATCTCTGCCATGAGTAACTAAACTCTATTTGTTAGGGATGAGTGTAACCAGATGAAACCCTTATTTTTCTGATTTGATTTCTAGTTATATGAATGAGTTCTTTGAATTATTTTTCTCATCTTTGTGCTTAATGCTTTTTATTGCTTGATCAACATTAAAATGTTCTACGATTTGTATTTTGAAACGGAAGTGGACTTTACGAATGCTTGAGATGAGAAATTCATGAATTTGTAGTCTAGGGATAGATGCAGGTCATGGAACCAATTAAATTAGTTGCAAAGCAATAATTTATAAGAGAATTTCTATACGGTAATGCTTAATTCTAATCTTAAATCCACTAAGGAATTAGGGGTTACTTTGGAATTAAAGGTTCTGTCACTAAGACCTTAGGGCAAGAATAATAAAGAGAATTCGGTAATAATTCAATAAAGGAATTCAGTAACTAGGAACAAATGAGACACCAAGGTTGGATTCGAAGTGAAACTCATCCCTGGCATTTTTCTCATTATAAAAGATCAATTTTATTATTGTTGTTAATTTCAAACATTATTTCAATCAACTTGGGAACCTTTTTGTTCAATTTTAGTAATCAAATATAATTCAATAGTAAAACGCAATCCTTGAGTTCGAAACTCGATACTACCGTTTTATTATTACTTGCAACGATTTAGTACATTTGCTGAAACGCAATCAATACTATTCTTGCACTTGCAACATTAGTGCAACTTCCTCCATCTATAATTAAAGAACATAACTTACCTTGGATGAGACATCTAGTATGAGAAATATTCTTCCTTTGTGTTTCATCCAAGTCTCTTGATTGGCTGCCCAACATTCTTCTAACCATAAACAAGTCTCTTCCCACAACAACTTCTCCCTCATTCTCTTCATCACTAGATATAGCTGATTCAGAAGATGATCCGCTAGAAATGTTTCCATTCTCCTTAAGAAACATGGTCTTTTTTGTTGGACATTCAGAAGCTATGTGACCTCTTCCCAAGCATTTGAAACATTTAATTTCACTATTTTTTGTTTTCTTAGGAGCATCATTGAATTTATTTTGAATTCTTTGAGGTACAACCATCGATGTGTTTGATGAGGTACTTCCCTCCTTCTTATTTCTATCCTTCCAACTATAGGAGTTAAAGTTAGAAGAATTCTTTCTGACACTTTTTCTTTTCAGTTGTTGTTCTACCTTAGTAGCTTGATGCACTAAGTCATCCAACTCCACATGATTTTGTAGTTCGACAACATCACTTATATCATTATTCAGTCCCTGTAAGAAATCTGCCATAGAAGTTCCCTATCTTCATTAATATTTGCTCTAATTAAGCACACCTCCATCTCCTTATAATAATCATCCATACTTTTGCTACCTTGTGTGAGCCTTTGAAGCTTATTGTGAAGGTCTCTGTGATAGTAAGAAGGAACAAATCTCTTCCGCATTAACCTCTTCATCTCCACCCAAGTATCCACCGTTGGTTCTTCACACCTTACTCTTTCTTTTTGTAATCGGTCCCA
Source organism: Cicer bijugum (assembly GCA_037974875.1). Lineage (NCBI taxonomy): Eukaryota > Viridiplantae > Streptophyta > Magnoliopsida > Fabales > Fabaceae > Cicer > Cicer bijugum. Next base: position 748,563 of record JBBPBT010000066.1, on the reverse strand, counting down.
CCAAATGAGTGCATAATCAGTAAATTCCATGGCTGCCACCCTTACCTTCTTCTTTGCTGTGTAATTATTGCATGAAAAGAGTTGTTCAATTTTCATCTCCCACTCAAGGTAGGCCTCTAGATCACTTTTTCCTTGAAAAGATGGTATTTTAAGTTCACTCCCTCTATTATATCTCCTCTACCACCACCTTCAGTTTCTCTTCTCCTCCTCCTACCTCCGTCATCACCATGATTTTTTTGATTTTCTAATTGTTCAATTCTAGCATGTAAATCTTCAGTATGTTCCATCAACATTCTTTGCATTTAAGCCGTTATAGCCTCCACTAACAATGTGTTGTTTACTCCTGGAGGAGGGCTATCGTCACCACCTATTCCTGCCATGTTTTAAGCAAATGAAAGATAACAAGAAAAGTGAAAAAATAAAAGACCTCACCACACAGCTCACTTGTTTACACTCTTGAAATTTTCACTCGTGTTTCACTCAATTTGGCTTTTTTTTATATGATGAATCTCTCTTGCCTTTCTCCACTCAATTGCTCTCTTCAAGTTCTTAATTGAATCAACAAGAACTTTAATATTTGAACCCAAAAATCAGCATGAAGAATTTAGAGTAACACAAAGCAGTAGTAATATGATTGGAAAATTAATCTAAGGAATTTTGTGAAACAAGTAGTGTGCACTACTTTTAACAATACTTTATGTATATTTTTTTTGTATTCTTCTTTTTGTATTTTTTTTTCAAGCAGCAACAACATACCAATTAGCTAAGAACAACAATTCAACAAAACAACACAACTAGCAATTTCGGCTTCACAAAAAAAAAAATTGCATAAACAAAATTTTCTTCAATTCTAAACCTAGAGACAAGCTCTGGTACCACATGATATGATCATAATAGTCATGGTTCACTTTAAGGATCGTTCTAGGTCAAGAACTTACATATTTGAGTCAAAAAATCGTGTATAGTTGGAGAATGCAATAAACGACAATGCGAAACTTTGAATCGGGCTATTCCAAAACAAGGTGAAAGATGACGTTCTAAAATGCGAATTAGGCTATTGAATCACCAAAAACAAGTATGTAGAGCTCGAGATATAAACGCATGTTACTAAATACAAAAGTTTTGAGCATCATTGTATTCTATAATTAATTCACTATTAGTTTTATTATGATGAGGAGAGTATATATTACTAACCTCTTCTTCATCATCTGATTGATGCGTTGCCATTAATGCAACATTGGCGTATTCTTCACTTTCTGTTTCTGAAGATGAACTTACTTCGTTGTCTTCCCAAGCTATGTATGCCTTCTTGAAGTATTTCTTTTTGATGGCATTCTTCTTAGCAAGGTTTGAACAATCTGCTTTAATATGTCCTTGCTTTCCACATTCAAAGCAAGTGAAGTTTTGATTTGATGTAGAATTATCTTTCTTCTTGAAACTTTTCTTTTTGAATGTTCTGTCATTTTTAAGAAACCTACCAAATTTCTTAACAAAAAAAAATAATGTTTTCATCTTCATCTGAATTGTCGTCCTTGATTTGTTCTCTTGATTCGGTCTTTAGAGAAATATTTTTGGTCTTCTTTTCTTGACTTTCATTTTGTTTTAATCTTCCAAGTTCGATTTCGTGCTCTTGATGTTTTCCAAATAGTGTAGAAAGAGACATTTTGGATAGGCTTTTCTTTTCGGATATTGCTGTCACTTTTGGTTGTCAGGCCCTTGTCAATGATCTCAGTACTTTTAGAATTAATTCATCATTGGTGAAGATTTTTCTGAGTGCTGTCAAATGATTGGTTAAGTGGGAGAACCTTTTCTGTAAGTCTAGAATAGACTCTCCGAGTTGCATTCGAAATAACTCATATTCTTGTGATAGTGTGTTGAGTTTAGATCTTTTTACCTCAATGGTGCCTTCGTGAGTTACTTCCAACGTATCCCATATTTCTTTTGTTGTTTTACAATGAGATATACGGAAAAATTCATCCATTCCTAGTGTAGATTGTAATATATTCTTAGCCTTCTTATCGAACAACACTTTACTTTTATCATCATCAGTCCAAGAATTTTTTTATCTTTATTTCTTCTTTGTTATTGATGACAGTTTTTGGAATGTGAGGACCATTTTCAGCTGCATCCCATATGTCGTCTACTTGTGCTTCGAGATACGCTTGCATACGTATCTTCCAAAAATCGTAGTGCTCTCCAACAAAACATGGTGGTTTGGTACTGCTACCATCGTCTCTAAAAATAGTTTATGCGGAAGCCATGAGTAATTGATCGAGGAATAAGTTACCTTAACCTGCTCTGATGCCAATTGTAAGTATAGAAGTACGCCTAAGAGGGGGGGGGGTGAATTAGGTTTTAGTAGATTTTCGTGTTTTTTTTGTGATATGGTAGTTGAATTTTCTGAGTTTAATAAAATGTCTACTAATAATAAAGTGTAGTAAATAAATGAACACTTAAGATTTATCTTGGTTCCCCTTATAACCAAGGGTACGTCCAGTCCTCTTGCACACGACAAGAGATTGATCCACTAAGTGTTAGAAAATTTACAACTCCCACCCTGGAATTCTTGCTACAAACTTCTAACAGCACTTCTAAGATAGCACACCACTATCTTAGATTAAGCTACTTTTAAGAAAGTCCTACTTTCTCTTACAAGTGATACAATAAGATTTGAATAAGAATAAGGTGAGGTATATTGATAAAAAATCCAATAACAATTCAAGTACTTGAGAACCTATATGAATGATATAAAAATGAAATGCAATACTTTGTAAAAAATTAGAATTTTGTTCAAAGTTGTTCAAGGTATTGATTCAAGGGTTGTGTAGTTTTTCATCTGAAGTTATGGGGTATTTATACTCCATAAACATTTCTTCAGATTCGTGGTCATTGATCCAAGAGGTTTGATGAAAAAATACAATGATCTAGAGCCATTCCAGATCTGAAAAATTGTATTGTTTCCAGTTGTATTCGAATACATGATGTGTGTACTCGAATACACCTCTTTGTAATGTTCAAAAATTACACCTTGTATTCGAATACACATTGGTGTAGTCGAATATAGATTAGTGAAAATTTGCCACTGACTTACTTTGTATTCGACTACAGAAGGTTGTAGTCGAATACACATATAAAGATTTTGGCCACTGACTTGAAGTGTATTCGACTACACATTGTCGTACTCGAATACAACTTTGAGACATTTGCTTCTGACTTGCATTGTATTCGAGTACAAGATGCTGTATTCGAATACACTTATGTATTTTGTCAAAAATATGATTTTTAAGACTTTGTTAATGTTGTTTTGACTTTTGAAAATACTTTATATGCATATGTAAATATGACTTGTTCTCATGTAATTGAAATATTGGTTTGTATCATATACCTTTACATTTTATCATTTAATGTTTGGTTTTGAAGCTTATTAATGAAGATATTTGATCTTGTTGCATTGACCATAATTGTTGATCTTTGTCTTCATCAAAAACATGTTGTTTACACATTATATGTCCTCATCGACAAGTAATCGCAATTATTTATTTCATGTCATTCAACTAATGGTCTAACTATAATTTGTGTGGGGGAAAAGCTCTTACCTTGGCCACTTTTCTTCCTAGTACAAAGCTCTAGGACCCCACAAAGTCGTTCATAAGAAAAAGAAGTTATAAGCTTTTGATACCGAAAAAGAGGAGGTGATGGTGCTGGTGGGTAGGTTTTTTGGTTTTATTTATAAAGAGTTTGTGAAATAGGGTTTGTAGTAGTGGCTAGGGTTTTAGTATTCATTGGACCTAAATGAGGAATAGAAGGGAGACAATATTATTATTATTATTATTACTATTATTATTATTATTATATTTATTCTTATTATTATTAAATAAAATCAACAATTACCAAAATTAATTTTTTTAAATATAATTTCAATACTAATATTTTACCAATATTTCAAAACTAATATTTATAAAAAGTAATTTAAGTAATTACTATTTTAAAATGCATTAATAACTAAAACTCATATTCACAGTATTAACTTCAATTATTACTATACTATTTTACAAAAGAATCACATAAAAATACTACCATATTTATGGAATAGTCAAAATGATAAAATAATTAAATATAACATAAATAATTAATATTTATTTCTAAATCCCAATAAATACGTGTAAAACCATCATATTATAGAAAATATATAGAAATAAAGAAATTAATCACAATATTACTACCATCTTAAAACCATTATTTATAAAACAAATAATTAAAATAGGAATTAGTCTTAAATAATTAAAATATAACTATGCATACATTTATTATATAGTTTAACGCACACAAAAATATCACCACAAATATCTAATGCATATCTACATTAAGCTCACTCAAAATCTTATCCTCTAAAATACTTTCGCTAAAATACCATTATATTTTTAAAAATAGATTAAATAACTCAAAATAACATTTATAATTTATATTAGTCATTAAATCAAATATATACGATTATCAAACCATAAGAAACCCACACATATAAGGAGAAGTAATCATAAAATTAATCAACATATATTCTAAAATAATTTTAACATCAAATTAATTTCTTTAAAATCCTATTTAATTAATAATATAGTTGATCATAAAATTTGGGATGTTATAATTCTACCCAACTTAAAGAAAGTTCGTCCTCGAAATTTGTAATGAAGAATAAGCAAATTATTATCTAAATTACCAATATCAAAATCGAAACTTAGTCTCTAAAGATATAATAAACATGCCGAAGGTATTCATAATTTATTTAAGTACAATATATCATAAATCACCTTGCATAACATGATAGGGATTATAACATGAGTTGGCAACACATATCACATTCAACATTCAATTATGGACAATACCATAGAGTCACTCACTATAATCTACAAATAAAATATAACATATAGGCTTAGTTGGTAATTATTTACTAAATTTAATTGGGGTGAAATGAAACATATTTCAAGTACATTGTTAATTTCTACTAAATAATTATTAGTAACAACTTTATCAACTTATGTAAGTCGAATAAGAAATAATTATCACACGTATTTTAATATTGAATAATATTGATAATTTCTAATTATTTTTAAAATTTTGAGGATGTAATATTACTCACCCCCTTAAAAAATAGTTTTGTCCTCGAAACTAGCTAGACATAAAAAGATTTGTAAGGAGCTATTTTATTCGACGACTATATAGTAGGTTCAAGTTATACAGTAAGTCGTGCACTAGAGGGGTTCCCAGGAAAGAGAGGTGGGTCAACAAACTACTTAATAACCAAATTTTTCCTTAGCCAGAATCCCGCTAATACCACTTTTTACGGTATTACTTTTTCTTTCTATTATGGGGACAATAGGTTCAGGTCACACGATAATTCATGTACTAGAGTGGTTTCCAGAAAAGAGAGGTGGGTCAACGAACCACTTAATAACCAAGTCTTTTCTTAAGCAGAATCCCGCTAATACCACTTTTTATGGGGTGTTACCCTTCCCTTCTATTATGGAGATTCTAAAATTTTATATAGGTTAAAGGTTTAAAACATTCTTTATTACAAAAGTTTAAATTGTAACACAAAAATTAAATAATTAAGGAATATTTATAATTATTATTATTTAATTGGTCTAATTAATAAAGTCATTAAAGGGGAGACCAAATAATTATTGTATACTTTCAAATAAAATCAATATAATTAGAGAAATAAACAATTAACACAGTCAATGTTAAAATATATGCGACATACACCAAGCGTCCCACCCCAAAAGTCTGAGTCTGATACTATATTGTAACGCCCCGGATTTTTAATCCAAAACGTTATTAAAAAAAATACTTATTTCTTAGAAAAATTTATGAATCCTTTTTTTTTTAATACTTAACATTTATTTATTTTACATAATTAGTAACAACCACGTTATTTAATATCATTAAAAAAATATTTATTAAAAATTAAAATAATGTAAAGACAATTATTCTTAACAGAAAGGAAACACTTTCGTATTTCTAGAATTCTAGTACACTTTAGAAGTTTGTGAATAAAGATTAAAAGAACTTAAAAATATTGAACAATTCCATTATTACAAAATTGTCTTGAAAGAAAATTCATGTTTACCCCATGTTCGCCACATGCAATGCTCATTAACTACTCTTGAATTTCCTCAAACTCATTAGTATGTAAAATGTTGTTGTAAGTGTCAGTTTTTTCTATCATCCACATCAAACCAAAGCAAGACATATAGAAGAATAACACAAAACACATAAACATAAAAACTTCCAATTTAAAAGAAAAAAATGTGCAAATCAATAAATTGTATATCAAAATATATACATGATGAATGCTCCTAAAACTACATGATTCGGATATAAACATGCCACTAATTAAGGCAACTTCCATGAAGATGCATATGCCATGACATGAAGATATAGTATCAAATAGATATATTCCAGCAAACCGATAAATTGTATCTCAAAACATATGCATGATGAATGCTCCTAAAACTACATGATCCCGATATAAATCTGCCACTAAGGCAACTTCCACACAGAAAATCACTCATTCCAATGGGGAGAATAAACTTGTCACTAATGCAACTTCCACACAGAAAATCACCCATACCAATGGGGTAAAATCTGCCACTAAGGCAACTTCCACACAAAAAATCACTCATTCCAATGGGGAGAATAAACCTGCCACTAAGGCAACTTCCACACATTAAATCACCATACCAATAGGGAAAAACCTGTCACTAAGGCAACTTTCACGAAGATGCTTATGCCATGACATGAAGATGTAGTATGAAATAGATATGTTCTCACACAGTCCACAAAGAATTATGGCATGTGCATTCAAAAATCACTTTTTTTAAAATCATCACCTTATTCACACATCATTAAGAACATATGCACACATCCATATCATGAGTACGACATATTCATAGATAAATAATGATAAAAATTATGATTTTCACCACATACACAGAGATAAAAATTTGATATCATATAGGCCATAAAAATTAACACTTTAACATATATAAAAATAAAATTTACACAACAACTAATATACAAAACAAGAGTTAACTTTTTCTCATCGTATATCGCATAAAATTTCATACTTTACTATATAGAAGTAAAATATTAAATTCAATCTCACCAAAATTGGGGTTTTATTAATCTATGTTTATTTCTTTTTAAATACAAGTAATTGCGATTATTTTATTTCATGTCATTCAACTAAGGCCTAACTATAATTTGTGTGGGGGAAAGCCCTTACTTTGGCCGCTTTTCTTCCTAGTACAAAGCTCTAAGCCCCCACCAAGTCGTTCACAAGGAAAATAAGTTATAAGCTTTTGATGCCGAAAAAGAGGAGGTGATGGTGATGGTAGGTAGGATTTTTGGTTTTATTTATAAAGGGTTTGTGAAATAGAGTTTGTAGTAGTGGCTAGGGTTTCAGTTAAAAGAAACAATTTAAAAGCTACTAAGATGTATTTATTTTATTTAAATAGAAACAATTTTTTGGATTAAAACCTTATAAGTACTAGTAAGTTTTTGGCAAAGTTAAAAGATTATAGTTAAATCAAGTTCATTGAGATTGTACTATTTTATAATGGCAAAAAATTCGAAAGTGTGTCATTTGTATTTTGAGAAATGTGTTATCGTAAATAACTTGTAAAAGTTTCTTTTTCATGTGAGAATTTTTATTTACCCACTGCAAGTTTATATACAAATATGGTGTAAATTATTATATACATTATTTTAGGGTTTAGAGTGTCACACTTTTATATATATATATATATATATATATATATAT
>JBBPBT010000066.1:701444-740529 GCA_037974875.1 Cicer bijugum | reverse complement strand
CTATCACATCTCATGGATATTAGAGATGCTATAATATTCTCTTCTATAATTAGAGATGCTATAAGATGCTAACAGTTTTACTATCATCAATATTAATACTGCCTTGAAGTTTACAAAATACTTTTTTCTAAATAAAAGTTATATATTCTAAGTAAAAATGTTAGAATATAGTAAATATTTGTTTTTGAAATATTTTTTAATTTAATAATTTAATATGAAATTTAAGTGTTAGTAAATTCATGCATGTTCTATAATGGAATATTGTTCACTTGATTCTTAATTATTATGTAAAGTGATTTTCTTTAAATCTATTTTTCTCTATATATCATGTTCTATATATATATATATATATAGAACATGATATATAGAGAAAAATAGATTTAAAGAAAATCACTTTACATAATAATTAAGAATCAAGTCAACAATATTCCACTATTTTCTTTGATTTCTTCAATGGCCTCACCAAATTTGATTTTAGTTATGCTAATGTTTGTGACAACCATGGTTTTGATTAATGTGATGATTGTTGGAGCAGCAGAAACATGGTGTGTGGCTAAGAAGGGAGCTGATACCACAGCATTACTTAGTGCTTTAAATTATGCATGTGGAGCTGGAGCTGATTGTTTCCCTATTCAGTCCACTGGAGTTTGTTTTCAACCAGACACTGTCCAAGATCATGCTTCTTATGCTTTTAATAGTTACTATCAATTCCAGGAGCAAGCCGATGGCTCTTGCGATTTTGGTGGCAGTGCAAGCATTGTTGAAACTGATCCAAGTATGAATATCAATACTCCTTTAATTAGTTTTTTTTTATTAAATATAACTTTTATGATTGAACATTTTTTTAAACTAATTTATATTGATGGTCCATGTTCAATTTTCTTAACTTTTATCCCGTAGTTTTTTTTATATTGATTTAATCCCTTCAAAATTCAAAATGATTGTGTTTAAATCCTCTTAAATGAAGTAAGTTCTATTTTGGTTCCAACAAAATAATTTTCTTTGACTATGATACGTCTATGATTTGAAAGAGCTTATTTTGGTCATTAATTTTCATTTTATGACATAACTAAATTTAACTTAATTTGAGTTCAAGAAAACATTTTTCAAATGGTGCATAATGGTATGAAAAATATAGTATAAAATTCAAATCAACTTATGTTTAATGAGCTATATATTTTTTTCTTTAATTTTCTGATGGAAATTAATTTTTTTTTTCTTTCTATTTATAGGTTATGAGCAATGCATATATCCATCTTCTTGAAGGTATGATCTTAAATTGTTTTCAAGATTTGATTTAATATTTTTATTGGTTTTTAGTGTCCAATATCTTATACACATAACTAATTTGTAATGTTATTTGATTTTTGTTTTGATGTTTAATTAGTATTGTTGGAGGAGCATGAATGAAAAGATCAATTGATTATTCGACATCATACAATACTCAAATGGAACAACAAATAAAAAATATTATGAGTCATATCCCTCTTCACTTTATCTATCAATGTATATGTTCGATTTTATTCTTTTTATATGCAAAATCTAATAAAGGACTACCAAGATACTCAAACCCTTATGTGAAATATGTTGTGTTAATTCTAAAATTTTTAAATAAATCTAGATATTAATTCAGCATGGCTGACTCTGAGTTATTATTGTCTTGTAAGAATAATTTATGCAAATGAATTTATGTTTTCTAATTCATAAGCGTAGTGTCGATCTAGAATCATTGTTAAATTTTTCAAGGAATGTTTAGTCATACTATAGCCCAACTCCGTAGACTTGGACTCTTTTTATTGCTGTTTTATTATTTTATGTATTTCTTTTTTGAAAATTCATATTAATATATCTTTTCATCATAAAATAAAATAAAAAAATCAAATGTAATTCACGACTTCACAATTGTCTATGAGTTTTATGGTGATACTTATCATTTTCTGTTTTTTTTTTTATAAAAAAAGAATACAATAATCAGTTAGATTCATTAAAATATATGATATGTTAAGTTATATGATAGGTCAATAAAATATTTAGTACTTGAGTAATATTTTAAATAATGAATCAATAAATAAATCAATACTCAAAAGAATATGAATTTGAATTATAATTTTAACAATAATTGACAATACTTTGCTCACCTCCCGACTAATATCCGAATTATTGGTTCTCTTCCCTAATATAATATAATATAATATAATATAATATAATATAATATAATATAATATAATATAATATAATATAATATAATATAATATAATATAATATAATATAATATAATATAATATAATATAACATTGATAAATTAGTTCATCAAGAAAAAAATCATTATTATTTAAATAAATTAATATAATAAACGAAAAAAGATGGCAACCTTATAAATATAAGGGCTACTCAAACCAATGCTAAATTTCGAAAATCTATCTTCCAATTATATCCAGATGCTTTTGGAAAATTCGTTACTCTTGAAAAATCAAAAATCTTTTTCAGTTAAAATGTCCCTTTAGTCAGACCAACTAACTTCCTAATATTGAACCCTTTTAAGGCATGGGAGACTCCGTCAAAATGCCATGCCTTACCTTCTTTTATTCTTAATAATAATATTAAAACCTTTCTTGTCCAAACAAGAAATAGAAATGATGTTTCTATAAATGTCTAGAACAAAATGACAATTATTAAGTTATAAAATAAACTCCAAAGGTAAAGTGAAAACATGTGTTGGTACAACTAGTTTAGCAACATTTGCTCCATTTCCAACTCGTAGATCGACTTCACCTTTAGTCAATGTCCTAGTACTTAGTTTCTATACATTAGTACAAATGTGATAACCACACTCAATATCCAATACCCAAGATGAAGAAGTAGACAAATTATATTATATAACATAAATATCTTAGGTGGAAGTCTCACTTCCTCTTTTCTTTAACAATTATAGGCATTTTGGACAGTTCCTCTTCTAGTGACCATGTTAACCACAATAGAAACAATTACCTTCCTTTGCAATACAACCAACTGGTTTTAATGTATAAGTACTAAGCTTTGCTTTCACTTTGACCTTGTCCTTTTGTTGTGTAAATGGGGCCTAAGTAGAAACAAAACCAAACCAGTTCAATGAAAAATATTCTAAGTGTTATAGTGTGGGAAAATCATTGTATCAAATTTGCTTAAGTAGAAACAAAACCAAACCAGTTTCCAACTCTTTCTAACCTAGTCAGACAGTGCCTTTAGTATGCCTCAAGACATATGTGGATCTCAAGTTATGTTGAGAAGACTTGACATGTAGGGTCAAGTGGATAGTTTTCTTCTAACAACCTATAGGTTTCATGTTTTATAGAGAAGACGTGACTTATAGGGTTAAGGTGTGGTTTGCCTTAAAATGTTTGTAGGTTCAGGTTGTTTTAAGAAGATTAACTTGTAGGGTTAGGTGTTGTGTGATTCAAGGTTTTCTAATTAGTAGATAAGTCTTTCTCTTGTGTGTTGTTTTTACATTTGCATTATATGTTTTACTACTGCCACAAATTAGTAAAATTGTTTTTGTCACAAAATCAGAATTAGAATAAAGAAGAGTGTTTTAAATTATACAAACATAATTCAACCCAATTTCTCATGTTTACGCACCTCACAACAAGAAATCATGGTTTTTTTGAGGGCCAAAAGCCCTCACAAAGGGGTATAATCAGCCACAAAGGTGGATTTTGTGAGGGCTTTTGGCAGCCACAAAGAAGCTGGTCACAAAATTTTGTGAGGGCTTTTGCAGCCACAAAAGACAGACATTTGTGAGGGCTTTTGCAGCCACAAAAATCTGTCGTTGTGAGGGCATAGGCCGCCACAAAGGACAGACTGAATTTGCCTGATTGGACCTTTGTGAGGGCCCAGGCCGCCACAAATTCCCTCTTTTGTGAGGACTTTTGGCCGCCACAAACGCCAACTAATTAAAAAATAATATATTTTGTGAGGGCTTTGGCCGCCACAAAATAATACCTATTTAATAAATTAATTTTTAAATTTAGAATTAATAGTTTATTATAATATTACATATAATAAATTAATATAAATATAATATTAAAATTTAAACTATAATTAAATTAAAATTTAAATTAAATTTAAAATATAATGTAATTATAAATTAAAATTAATATATAATAAACTAATTTTTAATATAATTAAAAATTTAAACTAAAATATTTAAATTAAAATTAAAGATTAATAATTAAATTAATAACAAAATATTTAAATATTTAAATTAATAATTAATAATTATAATTATATTTAAATTAATTTAAATTATAAATAAATTAAATTTCAATTTCAATTAAAATTTAAATAAAATTAAAATTTAAATAAAATTAAATATTTAAATTAAATATTAAATATTAAAATTAAAATAAATATTATATATAAAAACATAATATTAATAATAATTAAAGCTAACTATAGCAATTACGACAAAATCAAATAGAATATGCATTCCAAAATTAACAATTAATGTCTTACAAACCCAAAATTAACAAATAATGTCTTACAACGTGGAAATTAAACACACAATAATGTCTTACAACCCAAAAATAAATTATGAAATTCTTCAAATCACATCAATCCTCATAATAATCCGTCTAATCAGCTTCACTCCCACCATCATTATTTCCTGCATTCATACCCGACGAAAGAAGTCCTTCAAAAGTATTATTCATTTGTGTTGGAGGAGACATCATGCTTTGAAATTGAATTTCATCTTCAATGGCACCACCAGTAGTCGAAGGAGGAGCCCTAGCTGGTTGAGGTTGATTTAAATCTGGTTTGATCAACCCAGCTATTGGCATAGTTGGTCGGTATGCAGTTTGATGATCTGGTTGAGGTTGAGGAAGTTGATGTGAAGATGATGGAGCATACTGATAATTATGAAAACATTGTTGTTGCTGTAACATTGGCTGCTGTTGTTGCTGGAAGGCAGAGTTCGAAGGATCCTAGTGTTGATGTTGGAAATTTGAAGGCGATTGCTGTTGCTGGGAGTATTGAGAGTAATTTGGTTGCTGCTGGAAAAGTGGTTATTGATGCAAGTATTGAGGCCGAGGCGGGAATTGCTGATGAAAGACAGGAGGAAATGAAAATTGTTGTTGTTGAAATTGTTGTTGCTGCTGAAACTGCTGCTGCTGCTCTTGAAACCTCTGTTTCCATTCCTCAGTCAATTTATCAATTGCGGCTTGTATCAGCTACTGTGTCCTTTCTTCTTGCTCACTTGCCCATTGCTCCTTTAACTGGTCAAGATTATCTATCGGCGCCGGACGATGAGATCGATTCGTACTAGCATAAGAAGAAGACGTCTCAATCTGAATATAGTCGGTTGGACCATTCACAAAGGTTGATGATAAAGTACCGACACCCAGCACACGCCCTTTGTACTTGCCACCATTGATGTTCATAAAACTTGCGGTCTCATATTGTTTCCGCTGCACTGGACTAGCTCGCATAGCAGGCGGAAAAGTAGCTTGATGATCATCCCATTCTTTCATGACTTGTTGAAGTTGTTCCTATATTAAAAATCAAAAAATTAAAAATTAAAATAGTTAATAATTAATATATAATAATTTAAAGGTGTAAATATATAATAATCAATATATAATAATTACCTGAATCGTTTTTGATAATTCATCAGTATACTCATTTGTTTGAGGATTAACATGAAGATAGCGATCTATCTCAGCCTGAGTGACCTCCCTTCTAAGTTACTTTTCCTAAAATATATATTAAAATAATGTCAAGTTTATGGTGAAATGTGATGATTAATTGAATAAAAATTGATAGATATATATTATAAATAATAATTAATTACCATATAATATTTAATTTCTCCAGCAGACATGAAACTTCCCTTATGAGTACTAGTACCCCTCTCAGATGCTCTATTAATCTTTGCTTTTTCTCTCTTCTGTTTGTAAGCATATGTGTTCCACTTACTCCACAAAGCAGTCCAAACATTTTCACCAATCCAATTAGGTCGTTTTTCCTCGCCCTTATTACGTGCGTAAGACAACATAGATGAGAGACGCTTTGAAAAGCGATGGTCAAATGAAGCCATAACAGCGGCATCACGCTCTCTTTCCAAGTACATTTAGTCTATTGTTTGTTTAAATTTAAAAAATATTAAAAATATAATTCAATTAAGCAATCAAATGTATATATAATTAATTAGTACTTAAATAAATTAATGTAATCACTTACTTTAAAACAATGTAGAAACTGATCAACTTCCCTAAATTGAGGTGTCTTATCCTCTTTTATCTCACCCCAAGATAACCATGGTTTTTTGTATTTCTCTTGATTGACTTCAGCAATTGCCTTTGCAAATGGTTTAAAAGGAAGATATCTTCAAAATTTACATGCAAATTAAATATAAAAATAAATTAATAAAATAATGTAACGTATGCAATAATAAAATATTTAACAATCATAATTAATTTAATCAATCATAGTTTACATACCCATCTCCTTCTGGAATGATGACAATGCGGTTGTAGCAATCAACACATCCGGGTTCCATTATTTCGTCTAAGGTATAAGGCTCTACTGGGACCTCCGGATATAGAGGAATAACTCCACCACTAGTACCAATGGTCGGCATCGGCATGAGAGATGTGTCATTAACAACACGTGGTCCCCGTTCTTGGTCCTCTTGATCCATCCGAACCTCCTGATCCTCCTACTCCCGACACTGAAGCCATGTATATATATATATATATATAATAATGAAATATATATAAATAAATTTTAACACTCACATAAATAGAGAAATATATATATAATATAAATATATATAATATTATACATATCCATATATATATATATATATATATATATTGCCTAATTAATTAATTATCTTCGTCTTGGTCATCTTCATAATTAGTATATTCATTTGATGAGGGAATTAAGTCAATATTGCCTTCATCGTTCTCTAATTCATCTATTTCTTGTTCATCAACTTCTTCTCCAATGTGTGACTTATGACAAAGTTGACTAATAGTCTCATCTCCAATCACATGATCCAAATTTGACATTTCATCCATTTGAAATGCAACTTCTTCATTTTGACCTGCTTCAACTTCTTCTATTCCACTCGTTGGTCTTGTTTTGATTGCAGCACACCAACCTTGTTTGCTTTTGACAATTGATGAATAAGGAACATAATACACTTGTCTTACATTATGGGCCAGGGCAAATGGATCAAACCGTGGATATCTTTTGCTCATTCGAATGTCTACAGTATTGAATATCAAATTAATTTTAGTTCCTCTGCTAGATGGATCAAATCACTTATAGTAAAACAACACCACTTTTTTCGCATAATCTAGGATTGTGTAGTCAATTTCATAAATATGCTCAATTATGCCATAGAAATCTTCTACTACACCACTATCAGAGACACTTTTCATACAAACTCCACTATTAATTGTTTCTTTTCCTTCAGTCCAAGATTCAGTGTGAAATTTGTACCCATTGATGTAATAGGTGTGCCATTCTTTGAAACTTCTACTCAGTCCCATAGATAAGTTCCTTAAGTGGATGTTGATAGGAGTTTGTTCTTCCAGATGCACTTGTTGTTGAAACCATAATGGGAAATTTGAATGTATATCATCATATGATTGTCCCGTATTTAAAAAAGCCCTGATCGATGACCATATATATGGTGAATATCAATTTAATCATATAATTAAATATAATTATTTAATAAGAAGAGGAATTTGAAACGTACTCACTGTATGGTTTAACTTCAGTGCAGTTAATCAAAACGTGAACATGTGCCGCATTAAATACTTTATCGCTTGGCCAGAAAATCGGAAAATCCCTACCAGCATGATGACCAAACAAGCAAAAAACTCATAAAGTATGTGGATGACGTATAACACTATCAGTAGCATTTCTTCCGTTGACTGGTGATAATATTTCATTGTTGAAATAATGAGAACAAAAGTGTGTTGTTTCACGGTGTAGGTAAGATGAAAAAATTGAGCCCTCAACTCTAGCTTTGTTTTTCACCGACCGTTTTGAATAACCCATGAACCTATAATATACAAAGAGATGTACAATAAGCTCCATGTACGTATATATAAGTTGAAGTATATTGAAATTAAAGAGATGTATGTATATATATATATATATATCACCTTTCAAATGGATACATCCATCTATACTGAACTGGTCCACCAAGCCTAGCTTCACTTGCAAGATGCACTGAGAGATGATCCATCGAATCAAAAAACCCAGGAGGAAATACTTTCTCCAACTTACATAGAACGATCGGAATGTCATTTTCCATCTTGATCAGATCTTTATCAATGAGTGTTGAAGAACACAAATTCTTGAAATATTGACTCACTTCAATAAGTGGGTTCAATACATGTGTCGGTAAAGCACTAAAGGCAATAGGAAGTAAACACTCTAAAAATATATGATAATCATGACTTTTCATCCCATGCATCCTCCCATTTTCCACATCAGCACATCTTGCCAAATTAGAACAATAACCGTCAGGCGTCTTCAGCTCTTTGATCCAACAATAAACAGATTTGGCTTCGCCAGTAGATAAAGTGTAATTCGCACGAGGTTTTAGGGTCTTGTCGTTTTGTTCCACCAACAACAAATCTGGTCGTCTGCAATATATACCTATGTCTTTTCTTGCTTTGTCATTATCTTTTGTTTTCCCTTTCACATTCATCACAGTATTAAAGATGTTGTCAAAGAAATTTTTCTCAATATGCATAACATCGAGATTATGTCTCAAAAGATTATCTTTCCAATACGGTAGATCCCAAAAAATAGATCTTTTTGTCCAATTGTGTCATTGTCCGTAACCTTATGGTTTACAAGCCACACCATTAACAACATGTACCTTTGGCATATCTTTTACTTTATTCCAAACTTGTTCTGATGTCAATTTAAGCGGGGTTCCTAGACTTTCTGCATATCCCTTCATAAATGCAGCTTTGTTCCTTCTAAATGCATGATCAGCAGGTAAAAACCTACGATGCGAGTCAAACCACGATGCCTTCCCGCCAAATTTTAAAGTAAATGCTTTTGTATCTTCCATACAAATAGGACAAGCTAGTTTACCATGGGTGCCCCATCTTGACAACATCCCATAAGCGGGGAAATCATTAATGGTCCACATCAATGCAGCTCTCATCATAAAATTTTCTCTCCGAGCAATATCATATGTCAAGACACCATTCCACAACCTCTTCAAATCGTCAATCAAAGGTTGTAAATAAATATCAATACCAGTTATAGGATTAGAAGGACCTGGTATCACAGCAGCTAAGAACATATAAGGTTTAGACATACACATATCAGGAGGAAGAGTGTAAGGAGTAACAATAACCAGGTAAGGCGTAAATCCATCTAAGGATAATCCAAGTCTTACATTGCGTGGAACTAACGCAAAATCAGGATGTATTTGATCAAAGTGTTTCCATGCCTGACCATCAGACGGATGTCGCAACTCGCCTGAATTTCTTCTATTCTAATAATGTCACGTCATCTTTCCTACAGTTTGTATTGATGCAAACAATCTTTGCAATCTTGATACAATAGGGAGGTACAACATTGCTTTCCTTGGAATTGATTTTCCCCTACATACCCTTGAGTTATTCCTTTGGTGATACCTTGGTTCTTGACAAAAATTGCATTCAACTAAGTTTGCATCATTCATACCAAATTCATTGTCATAATACAACATGCAACCTTTAAAACAACAATCAATCCTCTTGACACCTAATCCTAAATTTGACACTAACCGTTTCACATCGTAATAACTTTGCGGCAAACCATCTCTAACAGGTGTTGCATCTAGCATCATTTTAGTCATCAAATCCAAAGCTAAATCAGGAACATGAAATTGAGACTTTAGACCTAACAGTCTAATACACATTGATAACTTTGAGTTTGAAGAACCTTCAAACAATGGTTTATTTGTCTCTTTCAAAAGACCATAAAATCTCTGAGCTTCTTCATTGGAAAGTCCATCGGTATCATCATATTGATCTTCATTGAATGACAAATTCACCCCAACAGCATCCGAGATCATATCATTCATTGCCTCAAAGTGTAGATAGTTATAATAATCTATACCTAACATGTTAGTACTACTTGAAGGACCGATGTTATAATTCTCCAAAGATGTACTACTATTAGGCGCCGTCGGAGACTCTTCTCCATGATTAGTCCAAATCCAATAGTTAGGCATAAATCCGTCTGTATACAAATGCACTCTTATTTCATCTTCACTTTTAAACCGTCTACATCGACATAAACAACATGGACATCTCATTCCCCCTTCATCTTGGACAATTTTTTGCTCTCTCGCAAAATTGAGAAAGTCTCTGACCTTGTTAGCAAAACGTTGTTTAAGACCCTTTCTTCCAGGGAAATTCCTATCGTACATCCAACTACGGTCTAAATCCATATATATATATATATATATATATATATATATATATGTTTTATATATTAATTGCTTTATTTTTCAAAAGCATTATATATAAATTTTGACATATTTAAATGTCAATTAGGGGAGCATGCATTATATATAAAATTTCACTCACGTACGATGCTTGCAAGTCTTTGAAATAATTAACAAGCACTGTAAAAATAAAAATCAATAACATTAATTAGTTATATCAAATTAAAAAATAAAATTATAAAACCACATATATAATATAATTTATACATACCAAATTTAAATGAAGCTTAAGAGTAATTTTGTGTAGAGAGAAGGAGGAGAGAATAGTTAGAATGAGGTTTAAGAGAGAAGTTGGATGTGAAAAAATGAAGTAGGAGGGTGAGAAATATATATAGTGTTGGCCTTGAGCATTTATGGCGGCCAAAGCAGCCACAATGCCAACGGCTACTTCACCTTTGTGGCGGCCTGGGCGGCCAGAAACGCCAACTGATAGAATGGAATTTGTGGCGGCCTTTGCTGCCAGTAATGCTAATGGTTATGTACATTTGTGACGGCCTGAGCGGCCAGAAAATCCAGCTGGATTGGGCGTCCTTTGCAGCCACAAACGCCACGTGGGCATTCCTTTGTGGCGGCCTATGCAGCCACAAACGGCCTAGTCACATCAGTCCTTTGTGATGGATTTGGCCCTCACAAAAGTCATTTTTTGTGGCTGTAAAAGCCCTCACAAAATCCATAAATATTTAACTGGATTTTGTGGCTGCCTAAGCCCTCACAAAATCACAATGTTGTGATTTTGTGAGGGCTTAGGCAGCCACAAAATCCAGTTAAATATTTAAAAAATTGTGAGGGCTTTTTCAGCCACAAAAAATGACCAATTTCAATTTTAGCCTTTGTGAGGGCTTTTTCGGTCACTAATTTGTGAGGGTTTTATTCGGCCACAAAATATTTATAAAGTTGGCCACAAAATAGGGTTTTTCTTGTAATGCCTTCATTTGGAATTATAGTTAGGTCACAAGGGTCAGCACTTTACAATGTTTGAGAAAAGACCCAAGGATTCAACATATATGTATTTGTTGAAGAAGCCTCATAAGGAAACATCATTAGACCACCTATATTTGTTGGAGAACGACTCACATACTAGAAAGATATGCTAAGGAGTTTCTTTATTTCACAAGATCCTGAACTTTGGGACTTCATGGAAGATGGCTACACTGCTCCAAAAAATACTAATGGTGTTGAGATTCTAAGGAAAAATATGGTTGTCGAATAGAAGAAAATGTATAAGAAGCATCACAAGTCCACAACCTTCATGATAAGCTCAATCACCTTTAAGGAGTTTGACAAATGCACTAACAAGAAGACATCAAAAAACATCTATGACAATTTGATCCTGACTTTTGTAGGAAACAAGCAAGTTAAAGAAGCTAAGGAAAACCTTCTAGTGAAAAAGTTTAACCTTTTCACAATGAAGAAAGATGAAGACATTAAAACTATGTTTTCCAGATTTTAGACATTGATCTCATGATTATAGGTACTTGAAAATCCTAAGGAGTCTACCCAGCAAGTGGAGACTCAAGATACATCTATTCAAGAAGCAAAGGATTTGAACACTCTTAAACTAGAGGAATTAATCAACTCTCTCTAGTAACACGAAATAGAGCTTGCAGATGATGAGCCCAAGCAGAAGACTTTGGCTTCAAAATCTAAGCAAAAGAAGTCTTTTAAGGTAACACTAGAATTAGAGGATAATGATTCTTACTATCAAAATGCATATTTAGAGGAATAAGAGCTTGCTCTCATATCCAAAAATATTTAGAGGATGTGGAACAGATAAAATAAGTTTATCCCAAAGAAAAATTCCAAGCAGTCTAGCAGAGGAAAGGATGAAAAATATGATACGAAAAACATCATTTGTTATGGATACAATGAACCTAAACATGTCAAGTCAGAATGTCCATGTCTAGAAAAAGGAAATTTTTAGAGGAAATATTCCAAGTTCAAAAATAAGGTTATGATGGCTACATGGGATGACTCTGATGAATCCTCTAATAATGAAGTCGAAGTTGATCAGGCCCTAATGCATCATATTGATTTTGACTTTGGTCCAACACTAATTCTTATTTCGATCTAACAATGAATCAATAGATGTAGAAATTGAAGTATTTTTTGACTTAACCCGGTCTAAATTAATTAAAGTCATAATTGATTTTTTAAATAAAATACACAATTTATATCTAAAACTAAAAGCACTTAGGAAAGTAAATGTGAACTTGGTTGAAGAAATTAATGTTTTAAAAAAATGAAAGTGTTGAGCCTAAAATAGAAAATACAACTCTGAAAGATAATCATGTCTCATGATTTAAGTTTAAAAGTCATATATGTTATATGTAAATATGACAAATATGAAGTCGCATTCCAAGAATTTCTAGCTAACAATATAGAAAGAAGAAGTATGCTCCAATGATTTAAGGACTTAGTAGAAATGGTAAAAGATGTCTAGGTTACCCAGAAACAGTAAATAAGTCTGAACACATCAAACATGATGTTTTATGTATTGTTTTCTCCAAGAAAGGTCACTCAAAAATATCTTGTCTCATGTTAAACACAAGGAAAGACAAGAAACCTTTCAAGACTAAAAAATCAGGACCCAACCAAATTTAGTTACCTAGGAATAAAATTATCTATGTTACAGATCTTCTCAACAGCCAAGTTGAAATACCAGTCATGGTACTTGAACAATGGATACCCGTGACATATGATGAGAGAAAAATCTATCTTCCAAGACCTCACATTGATCGAAGGAGACACAGTAACTTTTGGAGGAAAACAGAAAGGTTAGATCATTGGACACGACACAATTGGTAATAGCACATCTCCTTCTAATAAAGATATTTTGTTTGTTAAAGGTCATAAATATAATTTATTAAGTATTAGTTAATAACTATGATATTATATTTAATAAAAATCATGCAACGAAATTATTCAGAAAGATGGACCTATACTCTTCATAGGTCGTGCGACAAAATAACCTATATAAGATAAATTTGTCTAGCTTAGAGAATCAAGATGTTAGGTGTCTCATGTTAATAAATGAAGAAAAATTAATTTGGTACAAAAGGTTGGGTCATGCAAACCTAAGATTAATTTCAAAATTGAATAAACTTCAACTTGATAGAGGTCTACCTAAGCTTAAATACAAAACTGAAATTATGTGTGAAGCTTGTCAAAAGGGAAAACAAAACTAACTCTTTTACCCCTAAAAACTTAGTCTCTACCTCCAAACACCTTGAGCTCTTGCATATAGATCTCTTTGAGCCAATGAAAATAGCGTCAATAAATGAAAAGAAATATGACTTTGTAATAGTAGATAACTACATTAGTTGGACTTGCGTAAAATTCTTAAGAAATAAAGATGATTGTCACACAGTGCTTATTGCATTTTGCAAACAAGTAATGAATGAAAATTGTCTTAGGATTATAACAATTAGAAGTGATCATGGAGGAGAATTTGAAAACAAGTACTTTGAAAGTTTTTGTGATGAGGGTGGAATCTCACACAACTTCTCATCTCTTATAACACCACATCAAAATGGATTTGTAGAAATAAATATTAGATCCCTCTAAGAAATGGCTAGAACCATGTAAAATGAGATGGATGTTGCAAAACATTTACAGGCAGAGGCAAGTAATATTGCATGCTATATACATAATAGAATTTTAATTAAGCCAATATTGGATAAAACGCCATATATCCAAAGCTTATAGCGTGTTCAATAGGGAAACTCAAATTGTCGAAGAATCTATACATGTTAAATTTGATTACAAACAACTTGACCATAAAAAATCAAAGCAAGTTGAGGATACTGTAGGTTTACTATAACCAATTGACGTGGATGTTGTAACAGTATGACCCTTACCGTTATCGACACTGTTTGTCATGCAAACCTAAGATTAATTTCAAAATTGAATAAATTTCAAATTGATAGAGGTCTACCTAAGCTTAACTACAAAACTAAAATTATGTGTGAAGCTTGTCGAAAGCAAAAACAAAACTAACTCTTTTACCCCTAAAAACTTAGTCTCTACCTCTAGACACCTTGAGCTCTTGCATATAGATCTCTTTGAGCCAATGAAAATAGCGTCAATAAATGAAAAGAAATATTACTTTGTAATAGTAGATAATTACACTAGTTGGACTTCGGTAAAATTCTTAATAAATAAAGATGATTGTCACACAGTGTTTATTGTATTTTGTAAACAAGTCATGAATGAAAATTATCTTCGGGTTATAATGTATCACTCCGATTTTTAACAGCGAGAGTGTTTTTTTTTTCAAAAGAAATTAAAAAAAAACAGAGAAATAAAGAAAGAAAATACCTTTGGATAAATATTTAAGTCATAACACAACGACAATTAAGTCAACATAATTTACAAGCAGTGGAATAGTTTTTGCAATACGAATCCAAGGTATTTACACATCAAAAAGTGGTACATGGGGCCTATCAAAAATAAAATGTCATGCTGACAATATTGGTATAGGTACAGTCCTCCAAATTAAAATAAACACATCCCAAAAGAAAGACATCTAGTCCCTAACAAAAAACTATACATCCTGAGTGATTTTCACGCGCACCGCAAGATCCTCCTAACATAGCTCCAATCAGGTGTTTCCAACTACATTCCCATCCATAGGGTACGGACCGGTAGGATGGCCCGGGTTCTCATCTGAGGTCAAAGCCCAGATTTCCACAATAGTGTAAAGGGTCACCAACCGAAATTAACAATTAACATATAACATTTAAGTTTTAAAATGCACAAAATGACATTTCAACTTAGCATGCACCTTAAAAGGGTTTCTATATGCTAAACATTCATAAACAATGTTGAAAATAAAGTTTTTAACAAAACAGCACTGATGTATTTCAATACAGCATCTCTGTATTCAAATACAAGGTTGTTTCAGCATTCAGCATCAAAAACAGCATGTCTGTATTCGACTACAACAGTCTGTATTCGACTACACAGTAAGTCAGTTGCAAAAACAGCATGTTTGTATTCGAATACAGCTTGCTATATTCGAATACACATCAGACAACAGTATAAAAACAGCAAAATTCAGCATTTTTCAGCTTTTCAAAGGGTTTCGAAATCAATCAACACTTACACACAAATCCACACAATCACACTTAACAATTATAGCGCAATCACCACGACATCTTGAGTTTCGAAATGGTTTTGTAATCAATCACACTTACAGACAATTCCAAAACATCCACACTTGGCAATTATAATACAATCACCCTGACAACTTAAGTTTCGAAAAGGTTTTGCAATCAATCACACTTACAAATAATCCAAAACATCTACACTTGGCAATTATAACACAATCATCATGACAACTTGAGTTCAAACACTAAATCATAATCTTGAATCAAACACGACTCGCGTGCCAAACACCCTAATGTGATGCGTATATGCCAAAATGCATGGACTCGGAATTCAAATCAAACTATTCGGGAGTAGAAAATTGTAATTGTACAGTCCCTCACAGACCAACACTTATTACCAAGGTGCCACCTATTACAGGCCCACACAATTTATTAATTTTTAGCCTATCACAAGTCTTAAACCTCAATTCCAAACAAAACCCTCCACGAGAGGCGTGAATCCTAAACGTATAGTTTCTCATGAAGGAACACGAGTGTAGTCTCTCATGGACAAACACAATCTACTAGGGTGTACTCTCTCACGGACAAACACCAGTGCAGTCTCTCACGGACAAACACAATTTACCAGGGTGTAGTCTCTCACGGACAAACACCAATGCAGTCTCTCACGGACAAACACAATTTACTAGGGTGTAGTCTCTCACGGACAAACACCAGTGCAGTCTCTCACGGACAAACACAATTTACCAGGGTGTAGTCTCTCACGGACAAATACCGGTGCAGTCTCTAATGAACAAACACAATTTACCAGGGTGTAGTCTCTCACGGAAAAACACTAGTGCAGTCTCTCACAGACAAACACAATTTACAAGAGTGTAGTCTCTCACGGACAAACATCAATGCAGTCTCTCACGGACAAACACAATT
Organism: Cicer bijugum; assembly: GCA_037974875.1. Taxonomy (NCBI): domain Eukaryota; kingdom Viridiplantae; phylum Streptophyta; class Magnoliopsida; order Fabales; family Fabaceae; genus Cicer; species Cicer bijugum. The sequence goes on along the minus strand of JBBPBT010000066.1, from coordinate 723,984 downwards.
TACAAGGGTGTAGTCTCTCACGGACAAACACCAGTGCAGTCTCTCACGGAAAAATACAATTTACCAGGGTGTAGTCTCTCACGGACAAACACCATTGCAGTCTCTCACGGACAAACATAATTTACCAGGGTGTAGTCTCTCACGGACAAACACCAGTGCGGTCTCTCACGGACAAACACAATTTACCAGGGTGTAGTCTCTCATGGACAAACACAATTTACTAGGGTGTAGTCTCTCACGGACAAACACCAGTGCAGTCTCTCACGGACAAACACAATTTACCAGGGTGTAGTCTCTCACGGACAAACACCATTTAGTAAAGGCAGATGTTAAAAGATTCCCCGTTTTTAATACCCATTTAACTCTTACAATTTGAACGACAATCATTAAGTAAATGTAGATATTAAGAGATTCCTCATTCTTAATACTCATTTAACTCTAACGATTTTCACTACAAACATTAAGTAAACCGATATATTAAAAGATTCCTCATTTTTAATACTTGTTTAACTCTAATGATTTTCACAACAAACATTAAGTAAACATAGATATTAAAAGATTCCCCATTTTTAATACTCGTTTAACTCTAATGATTTTCAAATTCCACATAGAACATACTCAAACATATTCTGAAATTCAATCCACAATTCACACCAAATCACATCAATTCATTTTTTTCCACAAAATCCACACATACACATTTCAAAATTTATAAATATTAATTATGAACACATCAAACACGACAACCACAAAATTATCACAACCCTCCACTCAAACACATCAAATTTCATTTCCTCAAAACCACAAAAAATGAGTCAAATTTATTTTCCAGAAAACACTCATCAATATCACCAAAACCCAACAATAGAAATTCACCCATAAAAGCATTAAATTCATTTTTCCCAAATCAACACTTCAACCCTAACAAATTATTTTTCCACACAACTACAGATAAGTCCCTAAATGCAAACTAAAAGTTTGGAAGGACCCTTACCTTAACGATAGCTTTAACGAGCGAGTACCGTACCGCGAGTAATTCCGATAAAATCTCTGTTCGCGACGTTGCTTCCAAAGTTAGTTCCCTAGCACCGTAGCATGGAGGTGAGCAATTTTCCCTTCTATCTCTTCGTGAAATGAAGCTTAGATCTAGAAGAAACATGGGGTTATGTGTTTAACGGTTTTGAAAACACCAACACCGTTTTTCTCCGTTTTCGAATCAAAGGAGAAGAATGAAGTCAAAGAGATGAAGTCGAGTAGCAGGGAAATGTTATTCTTTCACTAACTTGGTTTTCTTGAAGCAAAAGGAAGAAAAAGCAAGGAGAAGCAAGAAGGAAGAAAAGGTCGAACTCGCGAGGCGGGGAGGGAAACGCTTCTGTTTTCATTCCTTTCTGTTCTTCTTCTTATTCCTTTCTAACATATATACAAATACATAACTTATAATATTACTAATAATATATATATATATATATATAATAATTAAACCTAAACCAATAAATAACTAAATATCTAAATATCTAAATATCTAAATATTTTAGATATTTATGAAAATCATCACTTCTCAAACCATTTTGATAAAAATATCTACTCTCGTCACAACTCAATTGACAAATAAAATTTTCTGCAAATAGAGATATTTTTAACAAAATTGTTCAGTATTAAATTCTTCATAACGTAAATAAATTATTTTCCGACAAATAATTTTAATTCAATTTCCAAAAATATATTTTTGGCATTTAACTCACTAATTACCAAAAACTGGGCTAAAAGCCTAAGAAATTCAACACAAAATACCCTTAAATAGTATAATTTGGGATTTAAAAAATTAAGGGTCTTACATTACTACCCCCTAAAATTAGTTTCGTCCTCGAAACTTAAAGTACGAGTAACAATCCACACTAGGTTTGTACTCAAATTCAACATACAAGTCACAACTTGTTTTACTCGGCCTACTCGAAGAAAGTGTTGTCTACCCGTTTACATAGGGTGCTTAATAACTCTACACACATCCATAGTCGGTAAGGCTCGTTCGTTCCATTCAACATGATTTTGTCTACTATCAACAAGAGATTAAGGATGATTCAGTCCCTCAATTTGTCAATAAATAGCCAACAACCATGATGGTGGCTTAGGCTATCTTAACCGAACTGTAATTGTGCTCCCTGCGACTTGCACTTAAGGTTATCCTAATGCACAAGCGATCAACCAAATTTCTCAAGGTCCACTGAGTTTTCCGTATTTTCCTATAACTTTGCTCTTATTGACGAATTGCAATCACCCAAAATTATGTCACGTAGCCTCATATACGTCCAACTTGTACGGAACATCCATTTGGTACTAAACCTAAACACTAAGTATGACACCGACACATTGAGTACAATCAATCATTACCTAATGATAGGACTTCCAATCCATACCAAGAATGATCTCGAGTTATTGTAGAGGTAAAAAAATCAAATTAATCGAGAAATCTCTATTATGGACAATTACTTGGCAATGCAAACATGCGATATTTTCAGTCAAAGTCTTAGCAGGCGTGAAAACAACCAAATCAAAAGGTAGTGATGACACAGATAACTTCCAACGATTCACACAATCCATAACAATGAAGGAATAGGTTGCCCCCGAATCAGAAAGTGCAGTTAGAGGGTTACCTGTAATCGCACAGTTACATTGAATCAGATTGCTAGATGAATTTCCAGCTTCAACATCGACGCAATAAACACGTCCTCTAGCAGTAGGAAGAGTAGTCCTAGTTACATTCACTATTGGTTCCACCTTCGGAGCCTTGCAATTCTTTGCAAAGTGCCCTGGTTAATGGCAATTGTAGCAAGTAGGACTGTTAAAGGTACAAGCATTAGCATAATGTCCCTCTTCTCCACATCGGAAACATCGTATCACTTGTCCCACTTGTCTTCCAAAGTCTTGGTTCCTCGGGCAATTTTGTTCCCTGTTGTTGTTATGTGGTTGGTTATAAGGTTTAGCAACTTGTTTCCCCTTGTTCTGATAATTCACCCGACTAGGCCCTCCTAAATTAAAATTACCTCCTCGGCTAGCCCTCCTATTCTTCATATCTTCAACTTCTCTACATTTCTTCACAAGAACTTGGAAACGTTGAATTCCCAAGGGTAAGACAGAGTCTTGAATCTCATACTTCAGTCCGTCTTGGAAACGATGACACAAGAATTGTTCATCAACCTCTTCACGGAAAAACCTGAAATGTCTCGACAATGATTCAAACATAGCGGCATATTTGCCCACTGTCATGTTCCCCTGATGAAGTTTCAGAAAATCATCACCCAGTTTAGTCCTGGTACTCATCGGGATGTATTTGTCTAAAAACTTCCTTTTGAATGATTCCCAGTTCACCTCCTCGTGAGCTGGCCCCACCAACAACCTTTTACTCCTCCACCAATACTCAGCATCCCCTAATAGCATATAAGTAGCATAGTTGACCTTCACTCCTGCCTGACAGTTAATCATTTCGAAGATCTTATCCACTTCTTGGATCCACTAATCCGCTTTCTCTGAATTCCCATCCCCCTTAAATTTGGGAGGATTGTAACGACGAAAATCTTCTAATCCTCTTGACTCCGCAACACGGATCTCTCTTTCCCTCTTTCCAAGATCACGTTGAGTCTTGGCAGTAGTCTGCGTAGCAACAGAAGCAGCCATGTTATTCATAGCCTCCGCCATTTGATCATCCCTATTAGCGTTGGCTCTTGGAGCATCATTCCTTCTTGACGGCATGGTTTTCCTATAAAAACTATCATCAAGTAGAGTCTCAACACTACTTCAAATAATTTCAAAACTAACTTTCGACTACATCAACACATAATAACTAATTTGGAACGGATAAATCAAATCACCTCAACCGACGCATGATCAGATAACGACTCCCAACCTACAAGTTGACCTACAATCTATAACCAAAACTCCACATCCCCAAAGAAATCCAAACCAAAGCTCTTATACCACAATGTAACACCCCGATTTTTAACAGCGAGAGTGTATTTTTTTTTCAAAAGAAATTAAAAAAAATTGAGAAATAAAGAAAGAAAATACCTTTGGATAAATATTTAAGTCATAACACAACGACAATTAAGTCAACATAATTTACAAGCAGCGGAATAGTTTTTGCAATACGAATCCAATGTATTTACACATCAAAAAGTGGTACATAGGACCCATCGAAAATAAAATGTCATGCTGACAATATTGGTATATTATTATACAATAAAAAAATTAAAATCATATTATTTATAGACATAATGATTATTTTTAATATTAAAAAATATTAATATACATATATAAAAATTTAAAAATTTAAAAAAAAAAAACAATAATATTATTAGTAGAATGGATTAGATGCAGGGTGAATATCAACACCTTCAAATTCGCCTCCACCTCCGAGTTTTAATATTGAGAAAAATTTGCACCACATTTGCACTTAATGAAAGCCGTGTTTGCCATCTAAATCCAGACGGATTCCGGTGGGTACCCATCGTTTGTGTGGGGTTGTGTTGTCATCCCTAGTAATATTGAATTAATATTTTAAAAGATTTTGAATAAAGAACCTTTTATATATATATATATATATATATATTAAAATAGTTTGGCAACTAAATTTAAACCCCTCAAACTGAACAAGCTTCACACATAATTTCAGTTTTGTGACTAAACTTAAGAAGAACTCTATCTAGTTAAATTTTATTCAATTTTGAAATTAATATAAGGTTTGTTTGACCTGATATTTTGTGCCAAATTAATTTCTCTTCATTTACGAACATAAAATATTTAACCTCTTGTTTCTCTAAACTAAACAGATTTATCATATAAATGTTATTTTGTCTCTAATCTGTAAAGAATACAAATTCATCATTTTGATTGATTGTCTTGCATATTTTTTGATTAAATATAATATCATAATTATTATCACTTAACTGGCTAATACGTAATAAATTATGTTTAAAACTTTTAACAAACAAGACAACTTTAATATAAGGGAAAGTGCCATTATCAACTGTACCTTCACCAAAGATCTGACTTTTTTGCTTTCCTCCAAAAGTCATTGTGCCTCCTTTGCTAAATGTTAGTTCTTGGAACATAGATTTATCTCTCGTCATATGTCACGGGCATCCACTGTCCAAGTACCATGATTAGTTTTTAACTTGATTGTTGAGAACATCTACAACATAGACAATTTTGTTCTTAGGTACCCAAATTTGGTTGGGTCCTAGTTTGTTAGTCTTGAAAGGTTTCTTGTCTTCTCTTGTATTTAACATGGAACAAGATAATTTGGAATGACATTTCTTAGAGCAAATATTATACAAGATAACAAATGGAATAAGTTTAGGTTCACTTACAGTTTCTTCAAATCCTAGATCTCTTTTACCGTTTATACTAACTTCATAAATCATATAAGCATATTTACTTTTTTCCATACCATTAGCAAGAAAATATTTAAATACTTATTCATGCTTATTAGAGCTACATGTGGTATTTTCAATTGATGTTGAACTATGAACACTTTTCAATCCTTAAGTTCACTAATATCAATTTTCAGAGTTGCATTTTCTGTATTAATTTTAGCACTTTGATTCTTTAAAACATTAATTTCTTTAGTTAGGTTTATATTTGATTTCCTAAGTGTTTTTCAGTTTTAAATACAATTTGTGATTCTTGTTCAAGCAGTCATTTATAATAGTAATTAAATCAAATCGATTTAAGTCAGAATATACCTCAATTTCTTCATTTGTTGATTCACTTCCAAAGTCAGAATTTGTGTTGCATCCAGAGGTAGAGTTGGTATGAACCATCATAGCCAAATCTAATTGCTCTTCGTCATCAGATGATTCATCATAATCATCCCATCAGACTCTTCTTTTTGGGTCTAGAATCTTTCCTCTAATATACTCATTTCTCCATATTTGAACTTTCTGACTTAATATGTCTAGGTTCATTGCATCTATAGTAGATTATATTTTTCTTGTCAAATTTATCATTATTTTCTCTATTGGACTTCTTGAAATATCTTTAAGGAAACTTCTTTATGTTATGACATATCTTCTGAATTTTTATTGATATGAAAGTGAGTTCATCTTCCTCTAAGTCTCGATTATGATCCTTTGAATCATGATCCTCTGATTTTGTTGTTGTCTTCAAATTTTTCTTTTTCTTGGATTTCAAAGCCAAGGTTGGTTGCTTCTTCTTGGGTCCACCCTCCGTAAGTTCAATTTCATGTGATATGAGAGAGTTGATAAATTCTTCTAGCTTAAGAGTATTCAGATCCTTTATCGTAAATGGAAGTGATCTTAGATCTCCACTTGTTTGGCTAACTTCTTAGTATCTTCTTCACATGATATTAGTAGTAACTTTTCTCATGTATCTTTAATCATGAGACCTAAGTTTGGAATCTGGAAAACATTGTTTCAATATCGTCATTTTCTTTCATCTTTAACAACTCATACTTTTTGACTATGAGGTTTTGCTTCTTGAACTTGTTTGCTTCCTTCATAGGTCAGAATCAGACTATCATAAATACTCTTTGTTGCATTTTTGTCAATGCACTTGTCAAACTCCATGAAAGTGATTGCAGAAATAAATATTAGATCCCTCCAAGAAATGGCTAGAACCATGTAAAATAAGATGGATGCTGCAAAACATTTATAGGCAGAGGCAATTAACACTGCATGCTATATACATAATAGAATTTTAATTAGGCCAATATTGAAAAAAATGCCATATATCCAAAGCTTATAGCGTGTTCAATAGAGAAACTCAAATTGTCGAAGAATCAATACATGTTAAATTTGTTGACAAAAAACTTGACCATAAAAAGTCAAAGAAAGTTGAGGATACTGCAGGTTTACTAATAACCAATTGACGTTGATGTTGTAACAGTCTAACCCTTATCGTTATCGACATTTTTAATCATGACCTTTTCAACCCTCTCCCCCTAATTTCCTCTCCATAAGAAATAGCGAAGATTGAGCCAAAGAACCATTAGTAAGACACTAGTCAGTGGCAATCTTTCCTGAGATTCCAGCTAATTGAAGTTTCATTAAAGTTTCAAAGTTCTTATTTTCTTAGCCATCTAGGCATTTGGGCCTTCATTCAGTCGATCAAGGATTGGATCTTCAAAAATCCTACTTTCTTCTATTGTCAACTTCCTTGTTTTTATTTTTACTACTTAACTTTAAGTCAACTTATGTGCATCCATCTAACTTTTGAATGATTTTTCATATATATATTTAAAATATTACAAGAATGTTCCACTCAAAAATTTAAAACTAAACAAAATATGATTTTTTAAGTAAAAAATATTAAAAAAAAAATCATATTTTTTAATATTCTAAATTTTTATAAAGATATTAATAATGTTATAAATATTTCTGAAAAAATAATTTAAAAAATTAAAAAAATATACATGAGTTGACTTAAAAGTCAAAATTAAAAATAAAAATAAATATATTTTTTACGAGCAAAAAGTTAAAAAAAATATATAAAAACAAAAAAAAATATAGCCTAAATTGTTAGTCTAGGTCATATTAATCATAGTTTTTCATTAGTTTCACTTTTTCAATTTTTTTCTTTTCTTTCGACATTTCAATTCTTTCAACTGGCTAAAGAATTAAAATAATTTTAATAGCAAACTCTTTAATGTATGAGGTAGTGGTTCATTTGTCAACATAATTTTTTGTAAGATGCTAATTCAAAATTATCATATATAGAGGGGAAATTGTCATTTTCACCATTGTTTGTATTTTTGCTATCATGGAGTCATTCTGGGCCAAGTATTTTATGACTAAATGAATAGCGAAATAATAATCAATGTTTAATTGTTTGAGACTACTTGTCAGCACCACTATCAGATTTATTATATTGCATGGCTAAACATAGTATAACAAGCTAGTCTACGATATGATTTAATTTTTTACTCAACAAAAATTAGTATTCTAAAATTCGGTCATAAAATAAATAAATGTGATTGTTCCGGTGAATAATTAAATTCAGTATTTTCAATTATTTAGTCATTAGTTAAAACTAAGGAACGATTTGAGGCCAACCACATAGATTGATATAATATATCAATATCAATTTTATTTTTTAAAAAGAATTTCATTATCAAATTAAGACAACAAGGTTTCATTTTGGTTTTTGGTTAAAAAGGGTCAAAGTAAAAACCAAAAAACTCCTAAAAATCTAAACTACAACAAGGTTTTTGATTGCTGTTGTATATGTGAGAAAGAAAGATGAGAAGAAGATGGTCCTTTTATATGGATTTATTGCCAATTGTGGTGATTATAGGCAATGAATCAAGTGACATGGGTTTACTCACTTTGTATAAAGCAGCTACCCTTCAAGGGATGAACAATCATGCCTTTGTTGCCTATGCTTATGCTGTTGGTACTTTTGTACTCCTTCCTCTCACTCTTTTCAACAGGAAAAGGTTCACAGTTATTTTATTGCAATATCACAAACACATATGTATATATCTTCATTTGACTAATTTCTACTTGTTTTTTTTTCATGTCTATTTGCAGATCAAGAGTGGTTCCTCCGCTTAGTTTCTCCATTATTTGCAAAATTGTGCTTCTTGGGGCAATAGGGTAAATGGAAATGTTCGAGAATTTTTGTCTCAAATATAAGAAAAATTTACAAGTTTCAAAGTGTATTTAATGCATAAATGTCTTTTATACCCTTTGATTTTTGCTAGAAATGCAATTGATGTTCATATTAAGAATTTTTGCTAGAAATGCTTAAATGTCTTTTACTTTAAGAATTTTTTTGTAAGTTAACACATTAAATGAGTCTCTTAATCTTTGTTATTTTTGTTTTTTAATGGTGTAAAATTTATTTACACCGACAACTTATATGAATTAAATCTTTGTTAATGATTTGTGTTTCATGTGTTTGAAATTTTATGGGTCTATTATGCAGATGTTCAACTCAGATTCTAGTGTATATTGGCATTGATTACAGTTCACCGACACTTGCTTCGGCAATTGGTAATCTGGTACCTGCTTTCACTTTCATGCTAGCTGTTACTTTCAGGTTTGATAATTCAATTAAACTTGGCATTTACTTACCATTTGAAACTAAGTTATTCAACTTCTTGTACTCAAGGAAAGTTTGCCCTTACTTTTCTTGCACTCAATCAAATGTCTTAGTTACATCAATTAATACAGATTATACTTGTTAGTGTGTGGAAAGAGAGCATTACTCTTATAGGGACTTAAAATTAAATGGAGTGTCTGAGTATTTGAGATCCTTAGTAGAATATTTAAGTGGCTTAATTCTTACCTCTCAATAGCTAACTTTTAATGTAGAGTTTTCTAAGTGCTTAGATAGTTATTAAATTTATTAACAAATTCCATTGTAAAGTGAAAGTTACTAATTTAACTAACATATTAGTATTGCCTATAAAAAAACAAACAAACTTCGTCAAAGTCAAAATGTTCCAAGTGATATCTTATTGTAACAATTGAGTACACACGACCACATAACCTGTATCCGTGAGTCATAAGGAAGATTGATGGTTTTGGAAAGTTGGAGTAGCAAAGAAACTATAGGTTCAACTCCTCCCTCTAACAAAATTAACAACTAATGACTAATATTAATTATACAAAAAAATAAATATCCACCCCACCTAGACGGAATCCGCTCGGTTAGTAAATTTATTAATTGTGATAATGCCATTAAACTTTGTCTATATGATAGCCTAAATCTTTAATAGAAAAAGCTAATTGAAGTTTGATTAAACTAATGTACCACAATGATGCTATTTCAACAAATCAAAGGATAGTTTAGTTAAGTTGAATAAGAAGGCAATTGTTTTAAACTAGCTGCATGTATGCAGTGACATTAGACACCATATGAACATCTTAGTATATTGGCCACTTATTATTTTGTTTGCTCTTATCCTCTAACCACTGAAATTAAGGATGGAAAAGTTAGCTCCAAAGAGTAGAAGTAGTAATGCTAAGGTAATTGGAAGCATAATATCAATAGCAGGTGCTTTTGTGTTGACTTTCTACAAAGGACCATCCATTATGAATTTCTATACTCATCTTTCCTCACCTCTTCACCAAACAATTGGCATTCTCAAGTCAGAGGATTCAAGTTGGACCATTGCTGGCATTCTACTCACAGCTGCTTATTTTCTAGCTTCATTATGGTACATTTTACAGGTACGATTAATAATGCAAGACGTAATTATAAATGAAAGTGTTTGAACACACATAATTCATAAAAAATTGAAAGAAAATAATTTAGTCATATTATTTAATTCTTTTGTACTTTATTTATATGTGTAAAAAAAAATTTGTCTAAATATTGTGCCGATATATAAGTATTTCTCTAAGATATGACCTATTATAATTCAATGAGATAACTAATATTGTAGATAAGTTAATATCGAGCATGTTCTCTGTTAAATGTAATTCAAAATGTAATATTAGAAGTTAGTTAGGATTGTTAGAAGTTGGTTAAGGTAGTTAAAATTCAGTTTTACAAAATATCGTGCAAACTGTTTGATATAAATATGTAATACCAATAACATTCTTAGGTGTAACTGATCAATCTTCGTTTACCAGAACTTTCATGTTTTCTCTCTTCTTCTCAATTTTAACTCATCTTTAGTTATAACAATTGGCATCAAGAATTTGGGTTATAATCCTTGAGAAACATGAGTGCAAGTGTGAGGGGATTTCGTATTGGGAAACACAAATGAGTGAAAGTAAGAAAGAAAATTAATCATGAATGGAGGAGGATTTCCATCAAATATGCCAGTGCTTGATGAGAAGAATTGGGAGAGGTGTTCTGCATCTATGAGATCATTATTGGGAGTCCAATAAGTGTTTGAGATTGTCCAAGATGACTATGAACAGCTTGATACCAATCCTACAAAAAGGCAGCAGTCAACCTTCAAAGATTGCAAGGCTTTATTCTACATTCAGCAAATTGTGGATTCGAATAACTTTGAGAGGATTTCAAAAACATCTACATCAAAGGAGGCATAGGACATCTTGGTGAAATATTACACATTGTGAAAAGACTAAGAAGATCAAACTTCAAATGTTAAGAATGAAATATGAGCTATTGCAAATGGAGAACAATGAGAATGTGACTGACTATTTCAATCGAGTGTAGATAGTCATTAATCAAATGAAAACCAATTGAGAAGTGATGACTGAGGTGGTGATCATTGAAAAAATTCTGAGGACATTAACACAAAGATACAATCACATAGTGGTGGCAATTGAAGAATCAAATGATCTTGATAAAATGAAGCTAGAAGATCTGCAAAGCTCCCTAGAAGCTCATGAACTAAGGATAACAGAAAGATATGAGGCATACACACAAACACGGGCACTACAGGCTCGGGTCAGCAAGAAATCCAATCAAGATGGAGGAAAAAACAAGAAGTGGAATGGCAAGTCAAAATGGCACCAGAAGAAGGATCAAGAGAAGGCTGGAAGTTCAAGGAATCAGCAAAACAGTGACAATAAAAGCAATAAACCATCTGGCAAGAAGAAGTTTAACAAGAAAGAGATTCAATGTTATAATTGTAAAAAATATGGGCACTTTGCATATGAATGTAGATCCAAGAAGATACAAAGAGAGGATGATGCAGCTCAGATGGCAGCTGAGGACTTAGGTTTAAATGATGTATTGTTAATGGCAACCTTAAATTCATATGATGACTGCCCATAATTGTGGTATCTTGACACAGGCTGCTCTAATCATGTGATTGGGTATAAGGAGTGGTTTGTGAGTCTTGATGAAAGAGTAAAAAAGGAAATTGAGTTTGCATATAATAGTTAAATGAATGTAGAGGGAGTAGGCAAGGTGTTCAGCTTGGACAACTGCTTGAAAAGGGATATTCAATGAAAATGGAGCATGGTGAAATAAAGATATTTGATAGTTCAAAGAGGCTTATCTTAAAGGCACCATTATCCAAAAACAAAACCTTCAAGGTTGAGATTCACATAAGTGAAAATAAGTGCTTGGTTGCTAAAGTCGGGAGTGAAGATTGGTTGTGGTACCATAGGTTTGGAGATTTGAACTTTAGAAGCCTTCAAATGCTACAAAGCAGGGGTATGGTGCTAGGAATTCCAGAAATTCATATACCAAAAGAGATATGTGAGGCATGTTGTCAAGCCAAGCATCATAGACAATCCTTCAAATCAGCACTGCCAACCAGATCTTCAAAAATGATGGAGGTAATTTTTTCTGATGTGTGGTCCAATTAAAGAAATATCAATAGGAAGAAATCATTACTTTGTATCATTCGTTGATGATTTCACAAGGAAAATATGGTTTTATCTTATTAAAAGAAAATGTGAAGTATTTGATGTGTTTAAGAGATTCAAAGTGATGGCAGAAAATCAAAGTGAATGTAAGTTGAAGGCAATCACAACATATGGAGGAGGAGAGTTCAATTCTCATGAATTTCATACATTTTGTGAAGAGGAAAGAGTGTTACATGAAGTAACTACACCATACACCCCACAACATAATGGGGCTGTTGAAAGAAGGAACAGGACCATAATAAGCATGGTTAGGAGCATGCTATATTGAAACTTTGTGTAGTTTTAATTAAAAAAAAATAAAAAAAATATAATTTCTACATCATAAAGTTAGAAAAGTAACTTAAGATATAAAAAGCAACTCATCTTTCCACCTAAAGATATATCTTTTATGAGCTTAATATATGATTTCTGGTATATTAGGTCACACATTATTAAATTGGAGTGTTCACAATGGCTTGCTATTGGATGTCTGTTTGGTTCGAATTTATTTATAGATATGTATGACTAAAATTTATTTTATTAATTTTTAACTAGTAAAATTTTATTTTATTTTTATTAGTAGTCTAATTTTTAAGATTAAAATTGAATCTCTAAAAAAATTAACTAATATTTATTCTATTAATTTTTTAATTATTAAAATTTACTTTTTTTTATTAAGAGTCAATTTTTATGACTAAAACATAGTCTTCCAAATCTTTAAGATAGCCTGAACATAATGTAATTTAAATGTAACCGCGAATTGAATTAAACCTAAAGGATTATAGGTATGTTTTTGCCGATAAAAGATTAAGCGTCACATCCTGAAAAATATTCAACAAACTTTCCATACATGGATCGAGTATGGGAGAACCCAAGAAACTATGTTCTACAAAGTAAGAGGGCTGAAAAAACCTATTGAAGTGTGATGGAGGTTATTATTTATTAATATTATTATTGTTGAATATTGACAATTTTATAATTGATGATAAAAGTTTGTTATACCATACTACTAATACATAAACAAGATCCAACCTAAGTGGCAAAAAATTGAGACCTATAGTTAATTGCAAAATTATACATTAAGAAATCAAATGTGTTGGAATAAGATCGTAATTTGTAACTGCTGCTTCTTCAGGTTCTGGCTTTGTTCTTAAAACAAACTCAAATTTCTCCAATGAATTACAAACTTTTGCTTCAATGAATTACAAAATTTTATATATAAAGATAAAAATGTTAGTATTACTGTTCTTTAAATTGTGCTACTGTATTTTTGAGTATCCAAATCTTCTTCAAGATAACAATTATTCATATCTTCTTATATAATGAGAGCTTCAAAGTTTTACAGCTAAAAAGTTTCAGTTCCAATATTGATTTATTTCACAGGTGCATATCTTGAAAGTGTTTCCGGATGAATTAACTTTAGTCTTGTTTTACTCCATAACTGCCACCATCATATCTACAGCAGTAGCTTTGTTAGCAGTTCCAAATGCAAACGCTTGGAAAATAGGACTAAATCTCTCACTCATCTCTATTGTTTCTTCTGTAAGATACACTTCAAATTAATCCTTACACCTTTTAAGCTTGTTTAACAATATTAATTACTAACACGGACAGTTGCAATAGAAAGTACATGTAGTTCTTATGACACTTTTTTTCAGGGCATTATGGGAAAATTAATAAGTAATTTAGTTTATGCGTGGTCATTGCGATTAAAGGGGCCAGTCTATGTAACTTCATTCAAGCCATTCCAAATTGTTATTTCTGTTGCATTGGGTGTTATGTTCCTTGGTGATACTCTTCATGTTGGAAGGTATGATAAGTCCAATTTTTGCATTCTTCTTGCTCATTAATTTCTAATTTCCTAATTTAATTATATGATTGGTGAAGTGTTCATTTGGGTAAATTGTTTTTTTATTATGCAGTATAATTGGGGCCATAATAATCTCAATTGGTCTTTATGGTGTAATGTGGGGAAAAGTAACAGAAGAGATAGAGGAAGTTGTTGGTGGCCTAGATTCACCATCTACAGAGAACTCACCTTTATTGCAAAGCTATAGAACTGAAACTTTTGAAAAGAAAACAGATATAAATTTTTTAAAACGTTGATATCAAATCAAGATTCAATTATGAACATGTCTAATCATGAATCGAAATCTTGTAATGAATTGCATGATATTTTGTTCAATAAAAATGATATGTCAATTTGATTGTAGGAGAGGGGAAGGTGGTGGAACAAAAATTCTCCTATATCATTTTTAACTTCCTTTAAAACGTGGGGATTTAAAAGGGAGAAATTATTTTCTAAAATTGAACATAAATATCTTTTTTTTAATGTAAACTATTTTTTTGAAAAGTGAATGTAAACTTAAATATTACGAATGTTAGAAAAATAAATATTTTTTTTTCTATAAAAATATCTCTTCTCTCTAAATTAAACCAAACACAATATTTTAAAATTATTCTGCATCCCCTCCCTTCTTCCAAGCCATAAACCTCCTTCTAATAGTGTCAATCACTGGCTTCCAAGTTGACAAATGTTTAGGATTTAGCACCTACTTAAACGGAAGGAGTCCTTACTTTAACAATTTAGGACTTCCGCCACATCTTTTAACCAAGAAGAGTTAACATTAACACCAAAATAATAAGCTTATCGAAATTTATTTTCAAAGCGAGACCAATTCAAAAAAAGGAAGACAGATTTAATTGCTATGATATTAGCTCAATTCCTACATACCAACAAAGTATACAAACACAATCTTACAAATTTGTTCTTTAAATTAACCGTGAAAAGTTAAAAACATATAAAAGAAAAAGGGTATTGTTAACAAGTATCTTAAGAGTGTTTGTTAAACAATAAAATAAAATAAAAAAATTGTATTATAAACAACAAAATTTGATCCTTTAAGACATTTAATACACAATTTTCAATACACTTTCAATGCAACAAGTACACTAAAGACAGTGATTAACATTTGCCTATATAAAAATACTTTTCAATTCTACTTCAAATGGAATCGAAGTCCAAGTACATTCTATAAGCATTTCTATCAGAAGAGTAGTAACCTTCAACCAAGCAATCAACTTGGAAACCATGCTTCTTGTACAGATTTAGTGCAGGGGTCCTTAATGGATCTACATGAAGCAATATACGCGAAATTTTTCTTGTCCTGCATTTCTCAATTGCTGCTTTCAATAGAGCCTCTCCGTGTCCTTGCTTCCTCCATTGCTCCTTCACTATAGTAAAACCAAAACATTGTACATTATTTGTTTTTTACTAAAAAGACTGTACTCCCTCATTGTGAAATCTCACAATGAGAATTGTTTAAGGATTTTGCACATGTATTAAGAAATGTAATAAATAGAAGAAAGAGAAAACTAATTTTACCTAACTACCTATCTTAATTATTGGTAATTTTTCACTATTATCAATGTAAAGTACAATAATATGCTTTATAAGTTGTCCACATAGTAATTATTGAAGGGTATTATAGGAAAAAATGATTAAAGTTGTATTGAAAATGACATTCATTGAGACAAATTTTTTTACTAAAATGACATTCATTGTGAATAACCAACAAATTAAAGATTAATACAAGCATTTCACAAGGTGAAAGTTATTAGAGTGACCCAAAAGAACAAATCAGTCTTATATCTCTACATAGACCGAAAGAGCTTCAAGCTATTTAATTAGACTATGAGTAAAGCAATATTATATAGTCTTTGAATTTGTAAAAGTCACACAATTTAGTCTCTTAAATTTGCAAAATGACAATTTAGTTCATTAGGTTGAAGAATGTAGGTTAATTTAGTTGTTTTTCCAATTTAGCACCATAATTGTAAAGGTTATATATTTATAAGTCTTAATGCAACATGAAACTAGTTAAAAGTAAAGAAGATATGCACTGTGACTGGAAATTAGTTTTATACTAACAAACAATACAAATCAAGTGTTTTATGATTATTTTTGAAATGCAGTTTCAAAATAGATTTATGTGGCAAAATGATGCATTGGTATCGGCTTAAATGTGAAATAATTTTACACAAATAATGCACCTCCATTAAACTCACCTATTTAAGACAATTGGTTTTTCTTTTATTGATTTTGATGGATGTTTCGTGAAAATATAATTTAGTGGAGAACCTAAAAATTGAGTAAGATTTTTTAATTTAAAGGACTAAGTTGTTATTTTATAAATTTAAGAAACTAAATTGTCGTACTATTACAATTTCAATAAATCAAAGAACTCGCAGACAATTTTTCAAACAGCTTATAGGCATAGTTTGATAGTTTGAATTTATAACGACAAGATATAAAAGCTTACAATGGAAGGATGAAATTTAACTTTAAATGCAACAATGAGTTCGTAAATTGTATCAATGAAAACAAAGAGTAGGGTTGGAACCTGCGAGCTTGGTGATGGAAGCGTACAAGGAAGAAGGCCAAGAATACATGACATAGCCGGCAAGTTCGCCATCAACGTTAAGATAAAGCAATCCACTGTTCTTCTTTTTGAGTTCGTTGTGAAAGAAGGAAGCGAGCGATTCGTGTTTCGGAAATATCTTTCTCTCCAATTTCACTATTTCTTCCACTACCTTACCACTGTTTCTATCGAGTTCAATTATCGCCGTATTAGTCATCATTCCTTTCTGGCCAATACAAATCTTTTTTTTCTTTTTCTCAATGGTGACAATATTTTTTTAGGGTAATATGGAATTAATGTTTTAAAAGATTTTGAATAAACAACCCTAAATATGTGTTTTTTTTTATTTTGAATAAACAACTTAAATATGTGTTTTTTTTTTCCGAGTAATTATCCATAAAATTAAACGGGGTACAAGTATTATAGTATTCACCACACTTTAAATTTGCAGTTATATAAATATTTATCATTATGTTCCATTTTTAAATTATTGCATGAACTTTGTCTCTATGTTCATAAGTGTTATGATGTTTTGTGTAACCCTTGTCTCTTACTTTTAAAGGAGTTAGAATCTTGATGGTTGTATGTTTAGAATCTTAATGATTATATGTTAGGGAGTTGTTTTTTTAATAGTATTTTAAGGGTGAATGTTAGAAGATAGTGAAAAGAAAGAGAGAAAATGGATGAAGGTGAGAAGAGGATGACGGTTAGAAATTAGGGTTCTCAATTTTGATCTTCTTTTAAAAAATAATTAGATTTTTAATTTATTTTTGTTTTTTATTAAAGAAATTAACGATCTTATGATTTTTTTTTAACAGAAGTTGGACTAAGAACCATTTTAAAATGAATCTGTATTTACAGGGATGTGAATCAAACAAAAAACTTACGATGACCAAATTAAAAAAAAAACAAAAAAACAAAAACGTTATAAATGCATAGATCAAAGACATATTTAAACATTGATATTGTTTGTATTTTGTTAAGATCACCTTCGCAAATTCTTCAGATGAAATTTCCTTCATATTGCTTGCGTTAGTTTTGGCGGAAGCATATTATTGGACCAGTTTTTAAACTTTCACAAGTAAGAATATGACCAAGTTCAATTCAGTTTTTTGTCCTTTGTCAAAATCTGAATGATATCTTTGCAAATAATAATAAATATATTTTCTTATGAGTATTTCTTCTTGTAAAGAGTTCTTGATCATATCTTCTTGTAAATTATTCATATCTTCTTATGATAGATCTTGATCAAATCTTCTTATAAATAATTCATATCTTCTTGTAGAGAAATATTGATCGAATCTTCTTGTAATAAATATTGATCAAATCTTTAGGTAAATAATTCATATCTTCTTGTGATAATTTTTGATCAAATCTTCTTATAAATAATTAATAGCTTTTTGTAGATAAATCTCGATCAAATATTCTTATTAATAATTCATATCTTTTTGTAGATAAGATGTTGACCATATTATTTTTTCAACTTGGTCAATGATTTTCTTCAATTATAAATCTAAATCAAATTTTATTTTAGATTGTTTTAAAAAACATGGATCTTTTTTCATACTCTATGAAGTCAACTATATTATTTTTATAAAATATTTTTTTTATTAATATCAAAACTATAATTATAAAACTAACTTGACTTTAACAAATGTCATTAACTGCCTTTTAAGAGGTTCCAATTCAACTTTTAATATATATTCACCCATTGTTTTTCTCTTAGGTGTGATTTGTTCTTGGTTATCCCATGAGGTAATCTCTCATAGTTTTCGTCTTGGGTATTTATTTTTTTAATAAAAGGAATCAACTACAAACAAGTTCCGGGAAGCAGGAGAGCATGCACAAGTAATAACAAAAAAAGTTGTTGTACAAACTTTATAACAATGGTTGATATTTATGAAAACGTTTCAAATATAATATATCAAGAAATTCTCTTTCATTTGAATGAGACTTGAATATATTCTAAAATCGAGGAAGAGATAGATGAACTAATATAAAAATTTCAGTTTGATTTTTCCTCTCTCAAATCTCTTGACAATTGTAATTTATTGTTAATTATTTTGTTTTTTTTTTTTTTGTATTGGAGGCGAATTGTGTTTTTATATTTTTAAATGATACAAAAATTTGTGATATTAAAAATTCCATATTAAGCTTTTTCAAGATTTGAATTATTAAGTGATAAAATTGTTTCTGAAAAGACATAAAATAGTTAGAGCTGTTGGAATTCAATTATGAGTGGTTAGTCCCACATTAACCAGGAATGAAGGCTATATTGGATATATAAGGAGAATAACCCATAAACATAATTCCTTAAGGTTTTGAGATGAGATGTGGTGTTTAAGTCTCTTATAAATCCTTGTTTAGCTCATTCCGAATGTCGGGCTCCCCTGGACTCCCCAGCAAGTGGTATTAGAGTCTGGTTTGGCTTGAATACCCTCCCTTAAACGAGAGATCTTCAATCCAAGAAAGAACTTTAAGTCTCCAAGGTCTCTAATATGAAGAGAAATAATTTAAAAAAGTTTTAATCATATCGATCTCCAATTCATAATTACCTGCCATAATAATATCATATACGTAAACCAACAAAACAGTAAACGAATTTAATTTCTTGAGAATGAATAAGAAATGATCATGTTTTGAATGTTGAAAACTAAATGATATGAAGGTAAAAGATTATTTGGCAACCCATTGTCGATTCGCTTGTTTTAAATCATACAAAGATTTTTTTTAAACGACGCATCTGATTACTATTATGACTTAGATAACCAAGATCAAATTTCATTTAAACTTCCTCATGAAGAAAAACGTTACTAATATCTAACTATTTAAAAAATAAATTATTAGTGGCAGTCAAAGCAAGAAGTAATCAAAAAGTTGTTAATTTGGCCACAAGAGAAAATGTGTCTAGAAAATCAATACCTTCTAATTGAGTGTCATGTTTATCTTTAGGCAAATCAACTAATTCCCAAGTGTTATTAGATTCTAAAGCTGTCATTTCATGCTGCATAGCAATGACCCAATACTTAGATATAATGGCTTCATGATAAGTTTGGGATTCAACAACACTAGTCATGGCATGAATGTATTTAAAATGAGTAGAATAAAAAGATTTATAAGACAAAAAGAAGATAAAGGATAAGAAACAGAATTGATTGTAGAGTTAGTAGCAGTATCTGAAGAGTTTAAAAGCTGAAGGTAAACAAGAGGATTTCTTGGCCTTGTTGATTTGCGATACTAGGTGGTATAAAAAGACTCTTCATGTACTTAATTATTTTCATCACAAGTAGACATGACATCTGTAACGCCCCAAATTTTTTATCCAAAAAAATTACTTAAAAATATTTATTTTCTTTTAGAAACAACTATAATTTTTTTTTCTTATAAATAATTCATCATGTAAAAATTTGAATATGCATTAGAAAATGACTTGATATATTTTTTTTTTTTGAAGAAGATAATGTAATTCACTAAATTATTATTTATTTATTCGTTTACAAAATTAATATTACAGTTGTTATATCGATATTCATTTATGTTCCAAGATAAATTAAATTCTCTTTAAATGAATTACAAAAGAAACAATGTTGACTAAAATTAAGGACATTCAATAGGAATAAAATCTCACTTCCACATTTTTATCAAAAGTTAATAATGACGAGTAAATAACTTTACAATGTACCACAAAAATTTTAGTAATATAAAACATTATGTTTTTAAATAAAAGTCTCATTTTCCCACGCGCGTGCACCAATCAAACATCATTCATGCAACTCAACTCTTTGAGATCATTAGTACCTAAATGTTGGTGTAAGGGGTCAGTTCATCCCACAACAAAATTAAACCAAATAATAAAATAACAACCATAAAATATGAATATAAAATCCTTTTGTAATAAAAGATTTAAAGAAATTGATTATTTAATAGTTCTCAAAGATATATCAATTGTCATAAAACGTATATAAATAAGTAACAACCGTAGAGCAAATAATTAAATCAAAATAAAAATAACAATAAAATACATATAAGTTATGCATGCTCCTAAATATATATATGATCCGGATATAACCAGCCACACAAGCGTCCACACAGAAGTCACTCATACCAATGGAGAAAATTAAACCAGCCACACAAGCGTCCACAAAGATGCATATGATATGTTATGAAATGATAATGATGCTCAAAAAGTACATGACACCACTCACTTAAACAATTACAAATCACCAGTCACTTAGGCAACCACAAAGATAACAATATTTAAATCACAAATCACTCGCCACTTAGGCATCCACAAAGATAACAATTTTTAAAACACAAATTACCAGCCACCTAGGCAACCACAAAGATAATAATATTTAAAACACAAGTCACCAGCCACTTAGGCAACCATATAGATAACAATATTTAAAACACACATCACCAGCCACTTAGGCAACCACAAAGACAAAATATTTTAGAATAAACTTTTTAATCACACAGGACATCAAATTTATATTCTCATATTATGAAAATTAAAGAAATATAAAATTCTCACCAATTTCTTCAAGACACATATATTGTTCATAAAAGTCAAGTTTTAATTCTAAAATACTCAAAAGTCCACACTTAAAATCAAATACACATCATAATAAACATATTACTAATAACATCATTATAAAAATTATAACTTTATAATTAAATACTCTAAAACATGTAAAGCACTCAATCTTTTCACTACAAACATATTTATCAAGGTATAATAATAAAAATAATACTCTATAATTAATTTAATCAACATAGAGGTATATAAAAAAAAAAAAATCAAGGAATTATAATTAATTTCTTTACGACGAAATTAAAAATCAACCCTTTTCTTTTAAGACATCCAGACATCATATCAATATCTTAGAATCGCTAATTTAATATCTAGTATAACTCTGCATGGGGAAAAGCCCTTACCTTATGCGCTTTCTTTCTTAACGTCTCTAAATTTGCACAAGAAATAGCTCATGAGGCAATGGTGAATTCAACACCGATAGATATTGGGATTTATGACTTAGAAAATTATTTTAGAAATGTAGGAATGACAAATTGGTGTGGCAGCAGGAGGCTTAATGGAAATGTAGCTATTTACGTTGCAATATTACGATTTAGTTCTTGTCTAAAATTGAAGTGCACTTAATTCCAAAATTATGCTACCAATAATTACTATTTATTTAATTTTATTAGGTTGTTACAAAGTCAATTGAAATCATGTGTATAAGTTAATTAGGATTAACTAATAAAGTTTACCATATAATACACGGCGTCACAGTATTTATTTTAATTTAATAAATAAATTAAAGGGTGTCACATAACTCTTTTAATTTTTTTATCTAATAGTTACGAAACCAAAAATAACATAAAATTATTTTTGTAGACAATTAAAATAAAATTTTAATTTAAAAGAGATGAATCCGAGATACAAAAAGGAGACTAGTCATCTCTTAATTGCACCAAAAAGAAATTCATAATTAAATTTACAATATTCCTTTAAAAATAAATTAAAGGTGTTAAAATGAATTAATGCACATTATGCCAAGAAAAAACAATAAATTGTCATAAAATCTTGTCATAAAGGAGAGTAAAACAATAAATCAAGTCACTAATTTTTTTTTTGGATGGACCAAGAATATTTTCGAATCACTTATATATAAAGGTTGAGTTTTGCTAACTCTATAATATCTCATAAAATAAATACTTATTTGGTCGTAAATAAAACTAACAAATAGTATAAGTTTATAAATTCTAATTTAATTAAATAATTCAACCAATATATCAACTAAAATAAATCAAGCAAGACAAAAA
>JBBPBT010000066.1:674133-684657 GCA_037974875.1 Cicer bijugum | reverse complement strand
TAATACATACATAAAATATTTTGTTGTTTAATATTCCTATGTTCAAATCGTAACTATCCAAATAAACACCGCAAAATAATAAAAAATGTTAAATCACACAAAATCAAATATTATTAAATGTTTTTAGATTTTTATTTTTTTGTGAAAATCACTTGGATCAAATTTCATATCCTCTTTATAAAATCAAACTAATTGTATATTTAAATGTTGATATTTATTTTTATCAGTATGATAAATCATATTAATATGGAATTTTTTGGTTTTAAAATGAAGGGAGAGTAAAAATAAACTTTAGGAGAAATTTTGATTCTATTGACCCTTAAAATTTGAATCAAACTGACATTTAAAAAAAAAATATTCTCTCCCTTTCAAATCCCTGCAACCAAATTGACCATAAAATGAAAGGAGAACAAAAATGAAACTAGAAGTGATTTTACTCTTCTCCACCTCTTAGTAAACACACATTTTTAAATTATATCCTACCTCTTCTTCCCTCCTAATCCTTTCAACCATACAAACTCTAAAATAGTTAAATGTTATATTAGAAAAATAAAATAACACTTATTCCAAATCGAATGGTGTATGAAAGTATGGAGATCGAGCCAAAACTCAAGCAAATTATTTGAATTTAAAACTAAACAGCCAAATTTTCTTTCAATTAAAAGAAGTGATTTAACTAAGCAAAGCAATGACTACTAGTATCAAAACTAGATACTTTAGTATTCTAAAAAAACAGTATTTGGGGCTACCTTGTTATGAGGGTAGGTCTAAGTAACTTGTATTCATATTTGTCTAAGATAGGGTGTAGAATAAACTGAAAGGTTGAAAAAAAAATATTTTTATCAACTACAAGAAGAGAAGTATTGATCAAAGTGGTGGTTCAAATAATTCTTACGTATATTATGAGTTGTTTTCTACTTTGAATGAGTTTATGTGAGCATATTGAAAGCATGATTAGTAAATTCTAGTGGGTAGCAAACAAGGTGGACGTTGAATTCATCGGATTAAATGAGAGACATTGTGTATGGAAAAAAGAAAGGTGAGATGAGCTTTAGAACATTCCATGATTTCAACCTTGCAATGTTATATAAACAAGGGTGGCTTGTCATGCATATTGATGATTTATTGATCTCACGATGTCTAACAACAAAGTATTTTTCTAAGAGTAATTTTTTGAGAGCTTCAATTGGTTATTGTTCAAGCTATACATGAAGAAGTATTTTGCAAGGGGTAGCCATCAAATTCATGCATGCGAGGATAGTTTGGCTTTCTTATCAAAATAATCAAAAGATTTGGTCTACTAAATCTAGTGAATGTGATATTATGTTTGTATAAGATATTATATGTTGGAATGATTCCTTAATTAACGAGGTGTTGATGGTGTAGTAGCGGTTGCTACTTGCAAGTCATTTTATTATCAAATTCAGATGTAGCCGAAGCTTTAACCATATAGAAGGTTTTATGATTTGCAAAAGATATATTTTTCTTGAATCTTATAACGGAATCAGATGTTTCAAATGTGTATGTGACGTTGGACGTTCGTCAATAATCTCCCATCTATGTTGGTTCTATTAGTGGGGATTGTATTAATTTTAACGTTTGCTTTTATAGTTATAATTTTTTACATGTTAGACACGATGTCAATCAAATTATTCATTGTTTAGCTAAATATGATCTTTCTAATTCAGATTATGTGTGAATTGAAGAGACTCTATTTTATATTTATTGTCAGACTTTCTTTAATGATATTATTTTTTTTACGTAAAAGAATAAAAAGACCAAACAAATTTGACAAATAAGGTGAAGAATCAATTTTCTCATGAAACTCAAAAATACTAAAGAATAAGATGAATATTAGTATATTCTTCTATTGCAACAATAAAATTATATGGGACACCCTCACAAATATCCTTAAAATCAAAAATAAAAAAAAAAACAAAAAATTTAAATACAAAAGATCATATATTAACATTTAATTGAATTCACAATTTCTCATATTATATTTTCTTTTTGAATTTATTGACAAATGCACCAAAAAGACTTGTTAGCATTTTTCAAATTATATTTATATTAGAAAACCAAAAATAATATCTTAGTTATACATATTTGAATTTGAATAATAAAGTTTAAGTTGATTATAGACAAAGAAAAAGGTTAAAGTTGAAGATTTAAACTCATTTTCCCTATTTAATTTGTATATATTTTATGATTTTTGTTTGATGGTCATTGATTTACTTACATGTCAATTTTGTTTTCTTAAAAAAACAATATAAAAAAATAAAAGTTCGGAAGAAAAAAGAGAAAGTAAGAAACATAAACCCCTTATTGAAGAACATTTTCTCCAACACGTATGTAAGTTCATAAACCCTTGGAAGTGAAAATGCTGAAATTAATTCGCTCTTCATGGTGCCATTACAACACCCTTCGTCTCTTACATTCTTCTTCGACACAAACCGATTCACTTTTCTCTCGAATTTCCAGAGCCGGAGACCCAAACATTCCCATGACTCCTATCCTCAATCAATGGATTCAAGAGGGCAGAGACATCAAACAATCCGAACTCCAATTTTTCATCAAACAACTCAGATCCTATCGTCGCTTCAATCAAGCCCTTCAGGTCCTCTCTCGCTTTTGCTTTTATTTTATTATGTTTTCTTTTTTCTTTTTTTTTTTCTTCAAATTTAAATATATAATGTTTAATATAATGTAATTAAAATTTTCAACATGCAGTGGATCAGAATTAAACTATTTGATTATTACTGACTATGATTTTTTTTTGTTGCTAAGACTGCTAAAGTACTAATATGTAAATACTGACAGGTTTAAGAATTGAAGTAAACAACAATTTGGGTCTTTTAATATGTGTCACTAAATAGTTCATAAATGCAAGGTTTTAAATAACTACTGTCGTTGTGATCACGGTCACGTTAAGGATTTTGTGAATTTGGTTATTACGAATGTTTGCATTACAGATTATGATTGTCGCAGTGTGAATTAATCATAACATTGCAGAAACCTTATTAAAATTATTTGAACTATTATATAATGTTTAACACTCGTTGAGAGACGAGAGAAAGTCAGAACTAGGGGAGGTAAGATAGTGTTTAGACCTATTTCGAAAATATTTTATCTATTTGGGATGACAAAAATTGGAATCTTGAATTTGTTTTTGATAAATGGCATTTTGTCAAAGTTGTTTTCTGTTATTTTTCTTCACCTGGTTGAAACAGGGAATAACGGTAATGCCCGCTACCTATACCTTTTTGTCGCAGCCATTTTCTCGGTCATGGACCGTTTTTTAAAACCTTGCATAAATGATAAATGTATCAAAATTACAAAAAATTACCTGAATGTGTCTTTCGCTAATTACTTTGGTCGTCAAATGTGTCTTATGTTAGTTAGTTTGGTCGTAGAGTGTGTCTTTTGTCTGTTAGTTTGGTCCACAATATTACTAACCAAAGACACTAGAATGTTTTGAGTTTCGATGCATTCAGAAATTATAATGCCACCGCCTCACATTTAGGAACCAAAATGACTAATTTCTCCTAAAAGTTTTGTATTATAATTAAATACACTATTTCTGTCTTTCCTATGCTTGTAATAGTTATAGCTTATTCTAAGATCAAAGAGCATTTTTTAAGCAATTGTTTTTCTGGTGCTAGATATCAGAATGGATGAGCAACGAAAGAAATCTTCATTTATTATCTGGAGACATTGCCACACGTCTCGACTTGATAGCTAAAGTCCGCGGCCTAGATGAATCACAGAAATATTTTGACAGTATTCCAAACACTTCAAGAGATTTCAAGATCTACAGTGCTCTTTTGAATTGCTATGCACAATACAACTCTGTGGAGAAGGCAGAGGCTATCATGAAGAAAGTAAAAGAGTGTTCTTCAAGTCATGCACCAGACTTAGTATTGAGTTATAATGCTCTGTTAAAGCTCTATACTCGGAAAGGTCAGCACGAGAAATTGGTTGCTCTGATGAAAGAAATGCAAGAGAAGCAAATGTACAGCAGTTCTACACTTCCTATTTGGCTAAATGCTTATGTGAACATTAATGACATTGATGGGATGGAGAAGTTATTGGCAAATATGGAAGTTGATCGCGGCGTACTTTTGGGCTGGTTCCTGTATTCTGTTGCAGCAGAGGGATATATTAAAGCTGGCCAATTAGACAAGTCATTGGCAATGTTGAAAAAATCTGAACAGTTGATTAAAGGCAAGTCAAAGAGAGCTGCGTATGAATCTCTTCTAACTAAGTATGCTGCTATTGGAAAAAAGGATGACGTGTATCGCATTTGGAATATATGCAAAAACTTAAATGGTTCTCACAATTCAGTTTACATCTCAATGTTAACCGCATTATCAAAGCTAAATGACATTGATGGAGCTGAGAGAATTTTTGAGGAATGGGAATCTGGAAAAACATGCTTTGACATCAGAATTCCAAATGTGATGGTGAGTGCTTACTGTAAGAAAGGTATGTTGGAAAAGGCTGAAGCATTTATTGGGGGGCTTTTAAAAAGAGGCAATAAATTAGATGGAAGAATATGGGATCGATTGGCACGTGGCTATTACAAGTGTAATGATATGGATAAAGCAGTTGATGCAATGAAGAAAGCAGTATTGGAAAGTCCACAAGGATGGAAGCCTTACCCTTTTACTTTTGCTGCATGTATTGAGCACATGAAAGATAAGAAAGATTTGGAGTCAGCATTGGAGATTCTTGGTTCATGTAGGGAACAAGGACAATTCTCAGAAGCTACTTCTGATAAGTTGTTAAGTTATGTGAAAGGTAAAATCTCAGAAACAAATGCATTGAAACTCGTCAAAGGAGGTTATCATCTGAGGACTGATCTAGTGCTGGATGGACAGGATGGTGAGAACAATGTTGTCAATAGCACTGCGACTGAGAACTAGCGGTTTCGTGGATCAGTTTAAGGGTCTGCCGCGACACTTTTTACTGGCTACACGCAGCCAATAGTAGCGGTGAAAGCAGCCGCAAATCGCGGCAAATGGCATTTCACTACTCCTTCTGTAACAGGGTTCGCAATACCCTGTTTGCCCTCTGACATTTTTATTTATTTATTTTTCATGGGTTATTTGGTCATTTCGTAATATGATATTAAATACTACTACTCTCTTCCCGGATTCTGATTAGCTGCATTCACCAAAGCCAAGCAGTCAAGCAAACTACAACCGTTAAAACCATCTTATGCTGTGCGGCAACGTAATTTTTTACAGTAAAATTAAAGCTGTTCTTTTACTGGCTCCATTTTACTTCAACAAATTTGGTGCAGAACTTCAAAGGTTATTGGGTTTACAACTTTGGTTGACGTTAAACAATGTCATAGTTGCCAATGGTTGGCCGTTCTCTGTCGATCTTCACCGTGCGAGGTAGATTCCAATGGCAGGCAAATAGAGTACGTCATGAATTTTGAAACTGAACCAGAGGAACAATGCATCTAAAATTAAGGTTGGCTCTGAAGCATTTTTGCCTACCTAGTGAAATAAGTAAATGTTCGACAACCAAATTTTGTAGACGGGACTTGAATCCAAAGAAGAAATAATGAATTTTGATTGAGCATGATAGCTCACAGATATAGGGGCATATAGATAGTAGCACAACACCATGTATCCACAATGCAACATCATGAAAATGTTTCAAATAGTCATTATGCAGTATAAAATTGAAGTAGCTTGGATATTAATTACTTAACATATAGACCTACTGTAACATAAAATTCAAGAGAAATCTATGACTTACCTCTTTATCTTCAACTCTTCCAAAACACATCAAATACCATTTTATCTTTTTTTACCATCTATTACCTTATAGTCAAAAGTTTTGAAATTATTAACATTTCGACAATTTTAAATTTTTATAAATGGTATTTGAAAAATTATATTTCAAAAGTTGTGTTCATTCAATTTTTTATTTTTAAATTTTAAAAAATTATATTTTAAAAGTTTCATATTCATCCTAATTTTCTAAAATTTATTTATAAATTTTGAAAAAATTACATTTTAAATATTTCACATTCATATAAATTTTTTAAAATTATTATTAATCTTTTATAAAAATTACATTTTCAGAAGTTTTTCATTCATCCAAAATTTTAATTTTTAAATTTTTTTTGAAAAAATTGCATTTCGAAAATTTCACTTTTATCAAAATTTCAAATTATTTTACACTTTTGAAAAGAAATTACATTTTGAAAATTTTACATTCATCAAAAGTTTTGAAATTATTTTAAACTTTAAAAAAAAAATATATTTTGAAAATTTCACATTCAAATTTTCAAATATTTTAAAAACTTTCAGAAAAATTACATTTTGAAAATTTCACATTCATCCGTATTTTCAAAAAAAAATTACATTTCAAAAATTTCAAAATTCTTTTAAATTTTTCAAAAATTTAAACTATCAAATAGTAGGAAGTGAAATGATTTTTTCATATATGTTTTAAGGGGGTGGATGGTAAATCTATCAAAATTCAAACATTGTATCATGTTTCTTTACCTTAAAATTTGTGGCTAGCTTCTTGGTCCTACACCCATTAAAATTTTACAACTCGTGCTTTGAAATTTTACAGCATGAAATGTAGCTCCTGGTAAACGTCAGCTACTAAATGAACACTAAATTCCCCTCCCACGCCGAAAACAATGAAGCTTTTGATGTTCGTTTAATTTGTAGGTTTTGTTATATCTTAGGAGTTTGCATCGTATCATTATTGGAGGTGCATGTATTTCTAGTATTTCTTATTTTGTTCTTGCTTTTGAGATCAAGGCAAAAGATTATTATTGGAGGTGCATGTAGAGATCATGGGAGTTTAAATGTTGAGCATCTTCTTCTGACTTTCAAATCTAGCAAGCCATACAGGAGCAACTTCAAATGGGCCTTCTGCTTGAGGTGTCACATTCCATCTCAACATTCTTAGGAGTCTTTGAGTCACAGTTTTCTTTACCTAAATTTCATCCTCATGTTTCTTGTATCCCATCTCAATAACTCATAAGTTGATTAGACTTTTAACAATAAAAGACCATACTCTTCATACCCCTTGTAAGTCAATATTGCTTTGAGGTTGTAGAAGGAAGTTGAATAGAGTCTATTTTTTGTTTCTTAGATACTTTTGTGAACGTGGTAGTTTTATTTAAAAATATATGATTTTGGCTACTTGTATTGAATTATTGATTGTATTACCAATTAAACCAAGGGATCAATTTGATTCAAACAATCAACTAGAGCTTAGAGTTAATATCAAATCCAATACAACTAAGGATAGAAAAAGTTAAACAATCAAAAACTCAATTTCAACACAAAGTATACAATCATTCCATACAAAGGATACTCCACCTTTGGTGTTTCCTATCAAAAGTTCAATCGACTAAAGATTGAAGCAGAAGAACTATTTAATCTTGATTATTTTTTGAATGAATAGTTGATGAAGATTTAATGTAGGTGTTCTCTCTTAGAATGAAGGGACATGTCAATATTTAAGAGATTGATCAATGTATTTGGATTCATGTTTCTAACATTGTACTGTGACATTTTGAAAACTTTTTATAGTTTAAATTATTTTTATTTTTAGCATGTTTGTAAACTTCGACTTGTAATTGAGTTTTAATGTTATTATTTGTATATTGATCCTTGTTCGCTCTAAAGGTCATAACTTGAACTCCGATTATCGGATTGACGCATGCGAGCAGACGTTGAAAAGCTAAAAATAAGAGTTACAACTTTGATGCTGGTGCAAAAGCCTAATTTGAAACTCTATTGGGTCTAAACTGCTGATTACGCGATCTTAGTTTTTTTTGGTAGTAATATTTAGTATCGAGCCACTTGTTTTTCGCCCTGAAGCTTTTAGAACCCAAATTCGAGTACTATATATTTCAGTTTTTTTAATAAGGGGAGTTTGATTTTTCAAACACTGAGATACATATACTAAGAATTCTATTGTTTTTTCAAACACTGAGATACACTTGCATGACTTGATTTATGTTTTACATAAGTTGGCCTATCAACTTTAAGGGAATTCGGTAAGCCGACTTATAGATCAAATGAATCAATTCACTTATTCAAAACATCTTGAGTTGGTTTCAAAACCTCTATTAGTCAACTTACATACACATGAATTAATTTATGACGTTGATAGATGGTCCACCATGTACCAATGCTTAAAAGTAATTTGAAACTCCAATCCGATCAATGAAAATACTCAATATTATAAGTCAATGGTTGTCTCTGTATTTATGGAGTATGTCGTGACTTAATTGGTGTCAGTTCGACACGTTGAGTTTTGAGGTTCACATGTGTTTTTCTTTTATTATTTTTATCTAATTGAAATCGATCAAGTCATTATTTCAACCATAAAGATCAGACACACTATTAACTAATACTTCAGAGGAGTATAGTTGATCATTGTTAGTGTTTCGAGTGTTTTTCACTAGTGATCCACGGTTCACCACATATGGAGGTGGTCCACCGTAGCATTAACCTATATATATTTAGTGTTATAGAGAAAAAAATCCAAATTCGATTTGGATTTTACCAAATTTATTATCTATATTGGTAGTTGTTATAATTTTTGATATTAGTATTAATTAAGGGTGTTCACATCCAAACCAATAAAAAAATTATAAAATGATCTAAATAAATCAAAAAAATACATAACATCAAATATTATTAGATGTGTTTGAATCTACTTTTGTTAGAACCGCTCTGATTATATTAGATTTCATATTATTTTTAAAAGCTATACCAAACTTAAACAAATTGCATTTATAAATTTAATTATTTTTTAATAATATGTTTATTTAATTTGACATATTTTTATTTCTATTTCATATGATTCAAATATAATCAATCAATGCAATTTTGTTCAAAACATCTTGAATTGGTTTCACGACTTCTATGAGTCAATTTACATACACATGAATCAATTTATCATGTTGATAGATAGTCTACGTTTACCAATGATTAAAAGTCACTCGAAACTCTAACAATAATCAACAAAACTACTCAATGTTGTCCCTATATTTATGGGATATGTCGTGACTTAATTGGTGTTAGTTCCACACATTGAGTTTTGAGGGACACATGTGTTTCCTATTACTTTTATCGATATGACATTGATCAAGTTATTGTCTGTCATAGAGACCAGACAAAACTGTTAACTAATACTTTGAAAAAATGTAATTAATCATTGTTAATGTTTCGAGTGTTTTTAACTAGTGATTCAAAGTTCACAACATATGCAGGTAATCCTGGTTCTCGGTAGCATTAGCCTATATATATTTAGTGTTATAGAAAGAAAAAAAATCCAAATTCAATTTGGACCACCCCATAAAAAACTACAAACTTATCTAAACAAATTTAAAACACACAAAATTAAATATTATTGAATGGGTTTGAATCTATTTATGTGACAACCGTTCGGGCTAGATCATATTTTATATTCATTTTAAAAAATCATATCAAACTAAAGCAAATTGCATTTTTAAATTTAATGTATATATTTTTTTTATTCGTATGAGATATTGTATTACACTCTTAATTGTTACTTTAATTATCTTTTAATAATATATTTATTTAATTTGATATATTTTTATTTCCATTTCATATAATTCAAATATAACCAATCAATTATATTCTGTATTTTTAATTTTTAGTATTCATATACAATATTTTTCTTCAAATTTAATAATTTAATTTAATGTTATAATATTAGTATTAAAATAATATTTTACTAACATAATTTGAATCAATAGACAATTTATCCAATTTAAATCATGTTAATTTGGATTAGATCAAATCAAGTATTTTTTAATTGCTATTCAAACTAAAATGAACTACGAATATTTTAATTTTCGGATAGAATGATGTTTTTCTTCAAAACGGCACCGCCAATACCTATAGAATCAGCCTCCTGATTTTTAATACGTGTAATTGGAGTTTTAGTTTCACTATTGTTACCGATTCAAGAAATTGCCCCTTAAATTTTTTAATTAAAAAAATTATTATTTGATATATTTTAAATAATATTACATATAATTTTATAATATATAATTATTTAGATGTATTAATTATCAATTCAAAAATATAGAATTTTATAATTTTATAATTTATGAAATTGATAGTTAAATTTTTACGATGTTTTTTTCTTTCAATTTTACGAGTGTTAATCATTATATATTATTTTATTATATGTTATATTATTTAAAAAAACTTAAGTCTTTATTTTTTAATTAAAATAAATAAAAAATAAAAATTATTAATTTTAAAAATAAAAATATAGATTTCGTAAATAAAAAAAAAATAGAGAGAAACATACGATTAAACATTTTCAATATTAGAAGCAGCCTCTACCGCTACTCCTTTGGGCTTATATTGTGTTTGAAGCTTTACAAATATATATATATATATATATATATATATATATATATATATATATATATATATATATATATATATATATATATATATATATATATATATATATATATATATATATATATAT
>JBBPBT010000066.1:640397-659510 GCA_037974875.1 Cicer bijugum | reverse complement strand
ATTTGTCTTGTTTGACCTATCACTATAATTCAATATTGTTTGACTTATTTTTAGTAAGAATTATTAAATCAATGGGGTGTTTATATATATATATATATATATATATATAAAAGTGTGACACTCTAAATCCTAAAATAATATATATAATAATTTACACTATATTTGTATATAAACTTGCAATGAATAAATAAAAAAAATTTACCAGAAAAAAGAAACTTTCATAAGTTATTCCGAATATCACATTTCTCAAGATTTTAATCCAAAATATTGTTTCTAATTAAATAAAATAAATACAACTTGTAGCCCTCATTTCGGGTATCACTACGCCAAAAATAGCATTTTACAACGCTTTTTTTAAGCCTTCTACAACGCTTTTTTTAAAAAAAAAGCGCTGTGGATTCGAGCGCTGTAAAAGATACAACAACGCTTTTAAAAAAGCGCTATAAAAGGCACATTTTATAACGAACGCTTATTATGCACCTTTTACTACGCTTGTTACAAAAAGCATTGTAAAAGGCATACCCATATTTCATATATCTGGTGTACCTTTTATAGCGCTTTTTGCAAAAAGCGCTGTAAAAGGCATACCCGTATTTCATATATTTGGGGTACCTTTTATAGCGTTTTTTGTAAAAAGCGCTATAAAAGGCATACCCATAATTCATATATTTGCGGTACCTTTTACATCGCTTTTTATAAAAAGCGCTGTAAAAGGCATACCCATAATTCATATTTTGGTGTGCCTTTTACATCGCTTTTTATAACAAGCGCTGTAAAAGGCATACCCATAATTCATATTTTGGTATGCCTTTTACAGCGCTTTTTTATAGAAAGCGCTGTATAAGGTGTTATTTTTTTTTTTAAACCCTGTATATATTTTAAAAGCGCTTTTTAGCTTTTTATGGCATTTTTTTATAAAGCGCTGTCTTTTATCTTTTTATCCAAAATTAGTTTGAACCAGTTCACACAACATAACACAACCAGAATCAGTAATTTACAACATGACACATATATATTACCCTGTAACAGTAATTTACAATAAGCAGTTCCCACAATATGATACATATATATTACCCTGTAACACAGTAATTTACAACATAAGTAACTAAATATACATTGAACCTAATTTACAACATATTCATATGCATGTTTATATATTGTCCTATGATCATATACATATAATAACTATGCACCATATAATATTCAGATCCCTTGCCCAGCAGCATGCTATTTCCCAGAAAATCAAATAATTTTCATTTCAAGCACATACTCACACCATTTTTCCTTTAATTCCATCAGATCTTGCTCAGAATATGATGGACTGGAATTTTCAAAGTACTGCAATATAAAAATTGAACATATTATATTAAGTTAGTATCAAATATATAGATAACTTATATATGAAAATCATATAATCAAAATACCGTACCGTTTCTGGGATAATAGTTTTATTCTTGTCAACAATCTTCTTCATGAATCTCAATACGTAGTACCCACAGTCGATGTTGTTTGTTTGACGATAGCACTTTATTGGGATCCATGTAATATTATTAGACTTTTGCTTCGACACTGTCGCACCTCTTTGAGCTCGAAAAACTTTTAATCCACTATCGAATGATTAAATGTGATTATTTTAGCATGAACAAACACTTATTTATATATATGTGTAACAAAAATAAATGAATATTACTTACGTGTCGAACATAGTCTTTATTTCGGAGTGTTTGTTGTAATCGCCATGCACGGGATCCAAATAGTATATAACTTCAGAGACCGCATTGATTGCAAATAGCACCCAATGTGCCCTACAACAACAAAAAATTGGTTAAGCAATTTTGTTTATACACAACTAATAAATTAAATTCTCATCAATTAAAAAGATAAAATTACGTACCCTGAATTATATGGTGCGAAGAACAATTTATCCTTTTCTTTATTTCCTAAAAACATATCTATAATGTATCTCTTTACATTTTCTAGATCGAGTTTCCACATGGACATCTTATGCAGAGACAAGAATGAGTATTTATTTGAAAATTTCCTTGTGCACACGACCTTCTCATACAAAAACCTTCAATGAAAATTTTAAACTAGATTAATTACCAATACATTTAATTAATTACCAATAAATGCAATTAAAAGTATTTTTTACCTTATGTACAAGCACATTACAGTAGCACTGAGCTCCTTATGTTCGAGAAGTTCGTATACGTGCTCCTTGTCGAGCAATTCCTCATACGCATCTCCGAATATATCTTTATTCATGTGTATCATGCGCGAATCTTTGCTGCTGCACAGGTTCCTTTTTACTTGGATGTCAAGACACGCCCCGTATTTACCAAGGCGTGGCTGACTTATTTTAGGAGCAGCAGCAGCAACGACTGATTTCCCCCGATCCAGTTTTTTTCTTGCTGCAAGTTTGGCAGCTTTATTGGGCTCCGGCCTTTGTATTTTGGCAGCTCTATTAACCTCCAATTTTTGAGGTTTGCTGCCTTTTTAGGGATGTGCGGGTGGTTTATTTATTTGGACCTACAAAAATGTGGTTAAATGTTAGTTTATTGAATCTGAAAAAATTGACAAAGCTTATGCAATAAATGTGACAAACTTTTTCGGGAGACGTAACTGATTCGTTTTTGGGAGGGCTTTTAACGAGGGCAACAAGGTTCGTGGGCCATGCCACATAACTACCAATAGCTTCGCCCAATGTCTGCATATCTCCGTCGTTGTCCGATATCGGCAATGGTGCAGTTGGTTCGAAAGCAACAGTAGGCGATACTTTGACATGGCCCGCAAGGATCAGAGTATTGTGCAATACTTCTCCCAAAGTATTGTACAATTTTCCTTTTCCCACCTTCCGATGAGTGGGTGAGGACAAGTATAGGAAACATGAAGTGACACCGTAAATCAATAGTTAAAACATAAGTACAGTTAATATATAATATTGTTTAATGCATAAGTAATTACATAAGCAAGTAAGTAATTAATTACCTCGAGAATAATTTTCAAACCGACGTTGCAACTCCCACTTTCACTCTCCATTTGTATTTCACGTTGGAGCTGATCCGGAAGTTGCTTGTCTTTATTCGTATTCACCAAGAGTGCCACTTGCTCAGATAGGATTCTGAGCTTCTCTAATACTTCATCGTTGGAAGGTTTTTGGCGCTTCTCTTGAGGAAAAAAGCATCTGGGAGTTACGCCAAATCCCTTCCCCCTAACTCGACCGGAATATTCAGGAACATTAAAAACTTTGCCCAGAATGTCCCTGCAACTAGCCTTGTTGCCCTCTTCATTTTCAGAACTTTGTTCGATGGTCTCCTAAAATACATGTAACATTAAAATAGTTAAGTTTATTAGCATTTTTAAAATACAATATTAAAAAGTATTCAAGTGATAAATACAATATTGAAAAATATTAAAGTCATAATATACTTACACAAAGTTCTATTACTTTTTGAACATTTTCGTTATCAACCACTCCATCCTTATTTAAACGAGCTTCCTTCCACAAGATATGACGACCCAACGGTTGATCAGATTGGGTCTCTTGTCGCTATTCGTTAAAACAAAATATTAGTTAGAAACTATAGTTTATAATACAAATTCCCTCATTATTGATGTTACATTGACTTACAAGATTTTGGTCTAGACGTGCATATCCCATACGTGATCTTCTGTATGGGTGCGTCGGATTGCTTGCCCTCTCGCGATTTGCCTTACTAATATTCTATATAAAAAAATATCAATTATGTAAAAATTTAAAATATGCTACGAATATGAATAATAAAACACACAAATGCTAATAAATTAATCACTTACGACAAACGCGGGGTCAGAACGTTTGGAAACAAATGCTTTCCATTCATCATTTGATATATAATGTTGATATATTTTTGGAGGTTCAGCAGTTGTGTTTCCTTCTCTATCTTTTAGATAGAAATTTGAGAGATGCGATCTAAATCCCCGATGGATTTTTCCAGCAACTCTCAAAACGTAACTCTTTCGTCCCTCATCAAGGACAAAAGTCATCTGCAATGAAAAAAATTATAAGTAAAGTATTTCAATGAAAATATTTATAAATCACAAAAGATTGGATCAAAAAATTTACTTGGATATCATTCCATATTATATCTTTGGCATCCTTCAACGCCTTATCTCTCCAATCGTCAATCGTAATTGGAATATTTTGTCGAACAACAGCCCCAATGTAACTTACAAACATTGCGCTGTTGGGGTCAATTGGCTGACCACTCTCATTCCAGCCAACCTAATAAACTCATATAGTAAGTACATGCTATTAAAAAAAGCTAAAAAAATACACAGCAAACAGAGTATAGTATAGTATAACCTCAAACTTGGTGCCATTGCTCCTTGCTTTAACCACATTTTGCTTTATAGTTGCACCACGTTTGACTTCATTTTCATAAGTCTTAGAGGTGCCAACTTCTTCATTTTGACATTCTAAATCTTTGTTTGTATCCATTTACCTACACCAAGTTCAACATGCAGTTTAGTATAACATCAACAAGCTCAACATGCATCATGCATTATTCTAAACAAGCTCAACATGTATCAGTATATATATTTTAAACAAGATCAACATGCATTTTAATCATTACAAAAAATAAATAACATCAATACCTGAATAATGGTTCGAAGAAAGATGAAATGCAAAGAAAAGAGCGAACACAGAAATTTCACAGCAATAAGGTTCACAGAAAAATGGTTTGAAGAAATACGTAATGAGGGTTACGTATTTCAATGAAAATATAAGGTTCAAAATGATCTTGAATGGAAATATGGTTCGAAATGAAGGAGATGATCGTGGAAATATAGTTCGTAATGGACGAGATTATAGGGTTTTCAAAAGAAGAGAAGAACGATGAAGGTTGAGATGATAGTGTAGTTTACGTAATGAAGAGGAAACTGTTATATATATAACCCTTTTACAACGCTTTTTTATAACCCTTTTACAACGCTTTTTCAAAGAGCGCTATAAAAGGCCTAAGCCTTTTACAACGCTTATTAAAAAAACGCTCTAAAAGGCGTCCTTATTTAATTTTTTAAAAGGCTCTTTTACAGCGCTTTTTCCAACAAGTGCTGTAAAAGACCTCGTTGTTTTAGTATGTTATATAATGTTTTTTTAAAAGCCTTTTACAGCGCTTGTACAAATAAGCGCTGTAAAAGGACTCTTTATTTTTATTTTTAAAAGAGTCTTTTACAGCGCTTATTGGAACAAGCGCTGTAATAGACCTCCTTGTTTTATTATGTTATATGAATGTTTTTTTTAAAGCCTTTTACATCGCGTTTTCAAAGAAGCGCTGTAAAAGGCCTTATTGTTTTTTTATGTTATTTTTGTGTTTTGTTATGTTATTTTTTAAACAAGCTCAACATGCAAAACCCACATAGTAGTAACTGGTCACCACCAAAATCTCTTCCTCTTCACCAAACTCTTCTCCTTTTATGCATCTTCTTCGCAAACATCAAAGCTTACTCTTTCACAATTCAATCTCCACCTCAACACCCTTTTTTTATCTCTTTACATTCCCTTTCATTCTTAAATCGAAACTGGATCTTCAGGTTCATTGCCATGTTGCGAAAAATGGGTTTGTTAACGATGTGTCTGATGTTTTTGTTAACAATGGGTCTGATGTTTTTGTTAACAATGTGTTTTTGGGGATTCCCATGATGCGTACAAGGTGTTTGAAGAAAATCATGTTAGAGAAATCCTCAAGACTAACAAAAAGACTATGCCATAATTTTTAAAAGGTCTCTTTATTTTATTTTTTAAAGAGTCTTTTACAGCGCTTATTTGAGCAAGCGATGTAATGGACCTCCGTGTTTTATTCTTTTTCACTGTTATATACAAAGTTGAATTAATATAAAATGTATCTTTATTTTATTTTTAAAAGTGTCTTTTACAACGCTTTATAAAGAAAGCGCTGTAAAAGGCTTTAAAAAATCCTCAAGACTAACAAAAAGACTATGCCATAATTTTCACCTCTTTAGTTTATGAAGAAGATAATTTCCATTAAATACAATTATAGACAAGTCTTACAATAATTTTGTGTGCAAACATCACAAGAACATAATAAACCATTCACTCTCTATGCCATCCCAGATCAATGTATTGCTCTGATACTTGAATATAAACATTTGGCTTAGCCTTCTCAACATCCTTCCACATATCAAACACTTCCTTATCATAAATCACAAGCCTTAAAGACTTCAATGAAATAGCATAAAAAATTATAACTGACATTTCCTAAAAAACCAGAATAATTCAGATTATAATACCACAATAATTCAATAAAACTAGAATAGAACCAGAATAGAACAATAATTCAGATTACAATAATTCAGATTACAACAATAAAATCAGAATAGAACAATAATTCAGATTACAACAATAATTCAGATTACATGCATGGCTTATATAAAACAATTAAACATGTACATTAAGATGCCCTTCTTCTTTTCCTGGTGGGATTCACATTTGTTTGTCCATTTACGATACGAAACGATGGATTAATCCAAATTCCCTCATCATGATCATCTCTAAGATATAAACCGTCATCAGTTGAATCCATTTCATGTGGTTGTTGTGATGTTGCAAATAAAAGATCATTACCAACATCTTCATCATTATTGTTATCATCACTTATTTTATTAGTCGATAGGACAACATACCATTTATCATCAGAAGGATCAGTGACATAAAACACTTGTTGAGCTTGTGACGCTAAAATAAAAGGCTCGTCTTTGTATCCCACCCTATTAAAATCCACAAGCAAGAATCCTGACTCATCAATCCGAACGCCATTATTATTATCGACCCACTTGCAACCAAATATGGGAACACTAAACATTGTGTACTCTAACTCCCATATGCGCTTGATAACCCCAAAATATGATAGATTTGCAAATATTGGGTTTTTGTCTTTTGCACTGGAGACATGCATCGCTTCAGCTACGAGAGTGACTCCACTATTTTGCATAGTAGTCTGATCATCTTGTTCTTTGGTATAAAATGTGTAGCCGTTAATAACATAACCAGTGTAAGAAAAGACATGTAAGCTCGGACCATTTGCTAGCCACCTCAATCTCTGTGAAATTGATCCGGGGTCTATATCAAAATTTGACTTTATGTGATTTTTAACCATGTTATAAAACTTCGATTGTGCTCTCGAGTTATCCAATTTTGATTCCTATTCATGTTCAAACGAGATAACTGATCCATGTGTATTGTAACATACGGTTGAACCTCATCATCATTGTGCAGAACATACAATTGTGCCTGCTTCCATTCTGTCC
Organism: Cicer bijugum; assembly: GCA_037974875.1. NCBI lineage: Eukaryota > Viridiplantae > Streptophyta > Magnoliopsida > Fabales > Fabaceae > Cicer > Cicer bijugum. The sequence continues at coordinate 652,199 of JBBPBT010000066.1, read as the reverse complement.
TTGATATAGTCAGCAGTCTCCTTCCAATTATCCCTTCTCCTGATATTCTTCCCGAATGACGAGACATGGGAAGCCTTATGGATTCAACATTGGACATATATTCAGTACAAAATTCTGCAGCCTCTTCAACAATGTATCGTTCAGCAATACAACCTTTTGGTCGACTTCTACTTTTTACGTACCCTTTTAATATTTTCATATATCGTTCTATCGGATACATCCATCTCATATAAGTTGGCTCACAAAGTTGTGTCTCCTTAACCAGATGAACAATAAGGTGAACCATTATATCAAAAAACGATGGTGGGAAATACATTTCAAGCTCACACAAAATAACAACAATTTCCCTCTGCAATTTCGGTAATTTCTGAGGGTCGATCACTTTACTACAAATTTCCCTGAAGAAGAAACATAATCTAGTCAAGGCTAGTCGAACTTTTTCAGGTAAAATGGAACGTATACCTATTGATAGCAAATGCTCCATTAGAATATGACAATCATGGGTCTTCAAACCTTTTAACTTGAGGTCTTTCATACAAACCAAATTTTTAATGTTCAAAGAGTATCCTTCTGGAACTTTAACTTCGTGTAGAAATTTACATAAAACAATTTTTTCCTTTCTAGATAGAGTATGAGCGACTGGAGGTAGATATGTGCGATTTCCTTTCTTTACTGGAGCCAATTCATTTCTTATTCCCATATCGACCAAGTCCAATCTTGCGTTGATGCCATCTTTAGACTTTCCTGGAACATTGAGTAACGTACCAATAACACTATCAAATACATTTTTTTTCAATATGCATCACATCGAGGAAATGTCTTATGTACAATGACTTCCAATATGACAATTCAAAGAAAATTGACTTTTTCTTCCACCCAGTTTTGACCAACTCTCCCACAAAAGGTTTGCCAAATTTATTGGTCAAACCTTGTACTTTTTCAAGTATTTGATATCCAGTCGGTGCTAAAGGAGCTTTACCTTCCTCTGATTTTCCATTAAATGCATTTCTCCACCCATGATACTGATGACTATACGGTAAAAATCTACGGTGTCCAAGAAACACATTCTTCTTACAATATTTCAACCGCATCCAATTTGTACTCTCTTCACATATAGGACATGCACACTGACCTTTAATGCTATATCCTGATAAATTACCATATGCTGGAAAATCATTAATTGTGTCGAACAACATAGCCCTCAAATTGAAACATTCTTTCTTATACCCATCATAAACTTCCACTCCTGTCTCCCACATACGTTTTAAATCTTCGATTAGAGGAGTCAAGTATACGTCGATATCATTCCCCGGTTGTTTGGGTCCAGAAATTAACCGAGACAACATCATAAACTTACGCTTCATACATAACCATGGAGGTAGGTTATATATTACCAAAATCACAGGCCACGTGATGTGTGAGATGCTTTGAATACCATGTGGATTCATTCCATTAGCAGAAAGTGCAAGTCTTAGATTTCTTGACTCTATCCCAAACTCAGGATACTCGTGATCAATTTTTGCCCATTGTGGGGAATCTGCAGGGTGTCGAAACATTCCATCTCTAATTCTTTCAATAGAATTAGTACATGGCAAGGAACAAGTAGGATTCATACAAGCTCAAAAAGGTTATCTGATCTCAAAAATAAAAGGACTCAAAGTCAGACAAAAATAAGACAGTTTGTAACTCCAAAAATCAAACTGTTAAGAAAGTTCGATCAACCTTGACATATGACAAGACAATTGCAAAGGACATCCATAATGATTAAAACTGGAACTCCAAATTGATTATTGAAGCTCAAGAAAGTTCAAACTGACAGACCAAGATCATTAATCAATCTCCGTTTTTCTGCATAATTACAACAGCTATGCATTCTCTTATGCAATGGCTTATAATTCTTCTCTAAACTCCTCTGGCTACATTCAAGACTCAATATCAAGACTGTACCATCCAACATCAACAGAGAAACATCAAAGCCTCTTTCTAAAATGGACATAACTTCTTCGAATGCTAAACTAGAAAAGTCAAAAAGCAGTTTTCAATGCTAGATTATTTTTAATCTGATATATTGGCTTCAGTCAAACTACAGAGCACTACCAACATCTCTTTTTGACCTTCATTAAAGGCCTCTAATGCCTATAAATAGATGGCCAATATCCAGGATCAAAGCAAGAAATTCAAGTGCTGAAAAATCCATAAATCTATCACATACATACTTGAAATTCTGCTCTTTCGCAAAACATAGGTTATTATACATTCTGATATTTCGCAAAATAGTTGTTGATTCGTAGTCATATAGTAGATTATGTAATTATCATTAGATCCTATCTTTGTGTGGTATTCTCTATCATATCTCTTTATTTATCATACTGAATTGATTAACTAAGATAAAATATAAACTGATTTTCTATTTTAAGCTAATCAAGGAACGTTCTCTGTTTTATAACAAAAACCAAGAACGTTCTCCGTTTTCTGTTTTCATAACCAAGATCAATCTTGAGTTATTTTCTTAAGTTTTTAATAGAATTTTTAAAAGGTGCATTTACAATTCAAACCCCCCTTTCTTGTAAATCGACATTGTTACTTCAATTGGTATCAGAGCTCGGTCTCTAGAAAGATTAACAACACCTAACAAGTGTTAGAGAAAAAGATCTAGAAGAAAAATGTCAAAAAATATGTACATTGCTGAAGGAGTGTCATTATACAAACCACCTTACTTTAATGGCAAAGACTACTATTTCTGGAAATGCAAAATGCAGTTGTTCTTGAAATCTCAAGATACAAGAATGTGCGCATCATTACCGATGGAAATTTCATACCAAGAGTCAACCAAAATGATTCAGCCTCTACTATAAAGAAAGAAGCAGATTGGACAACAGAAGAAAAATCTAAGGTACTTCTAAACTCAAAAGCTCAATTATTCTTATCGTGTGCTTTGAGTAGGGAAGAAAGCGAAAGAGTAGATGAATGCACAACTGCAAAAGAAGTATGGGATACACTGCAAACTCATCATGAAGGAACAAGCCATGTCAAAGAAACAAGGATAGACATTGGCATAAGGAAATTCGAACTGTTCAAAATGCAAGAAGGAGAAACTATTGATGAAATATACTCAAGGTTCACAACAATGGTAAATAAAATGCGTTCTCTTGGGAAAGCTTACACTGTTCAAGAAAGAGTAAGAAAGATCATGAGATGTCTTCCAATAATATGGAGACCGATGGTGACAGCCATAAGCCAGGCCAAGAATGTTGATGTATTCAGACTGGAGGAATTGATTGGAACATTACGAGCACATTAAGTGCTGCTACAAGAAGACATACCAATACCAATCAAAAAGGGCAAAGCAATAGCTTTGAAAACATCTCAAGAAAGTCCAAATGAGGACTCAGAAGAAATCTAACAAGAAGATGTTGATGAAGAAATAGTTTAACTTACAAAAAAGATACAAAGAATGGTGAGAAGAAGAGATCATATCATAAAAGGATTTTCACATCAAAAAGAAAACTTTAAAATAGAGGTAGACAAAAGTCAAATCACATGCTTTGGATGCAATAAACAAGGACATTATAAAACTGAATGTCCCTTGAAAAAAAGAGCACCAAAGAAGTTCCCTTTCAAGAAAAACTCCATGATGGTGAACTGGGATGATTATGATGATACAGAAACAGAGGAATCTGAAGAAGCTAGCTTATGTTTAATGGCAGATACTAAAGACAAGGAGGTAATAAATTATGAACCAAGTCTTTTATGTGAGCAAAAGAAAAAAGGGAAAAAGAGAAAGCTCAGGTTATGATTGATGAACTAAAAAACATCATTCTGAACATGTAGGAATCTCATTTTAAGGAAGCTAATGAATTTGAAAATCAAGAACATTTTGCAACGAAAACGGAGAATGTTATCCTTAAAACTGAAAATGAACTTCTTAGAAATGACTTATTAAATTTTATTAAAGCTACTAAAACCTTTCAAAAAATCATGGGATCTCAAGTGGGAATATTTGATAAAGCTAGTCTTGGTTTTGATAAAACTCAAAAAACGAAAATATATGAAAACTTCTTTGTTTTGGAAAGAAAATAGGATAAATGCAAAACCAAATGCTCATATTGTAAGATACTTGAACATCTGGAATTTGCTTGCCACTTTAAGAAACGAGATTAAAAGATTAAAAGCAAAAGGTTTTTTAAAAGGGAAGATCGCTCTGCAAATATAGCTAAACCATTTTTGAAAAATCTGCAAAAAGGAGAATGTTCTCCATGTAGTTCTCAAAACGGAGAAAGTTCCAAAATGAAAGCTGAACCTTTTGTAGGAAATCTGGGAAAAAGGGAACAATATGGAATATTAGCAAAATCAATTTCAAATCCTTGTCAAACTCAGATTTTGAAACCTTGTCGAAGATCAACAACAAAGTTCAAACTGATTATTGAAGCTCAAGAAAGTTCAAACTAACAGACAGATCGTTAATCAATCTCCTTTTTTCTGCATGATTACAACAATTGTGCATTCTCTTAAGCAATGGCTTATAATTCTTCTCCAAAGTCCTCTAGATACATTCAAGACTCAAGATCAAGATTGTACCATCAAAGATCAAGGGATAAACGTCAAAGCCTGTTTCTAAAACAGACATAACTGCTTTGAATGCTAAAGCAGAAAAGTCAAAAAGCAGTTTTCAAAGCTGGATTATTTTTAATTTGATATATTGGCTTCAGTCAAACTACAGAGTAATACCAACAGCTCTTTTTGAACTTCATTAAAGGCCTCTAATGCCTATAAATAGAAGGCCAATATCTAGGATCAAAGCAAGAAATTCAAGTGCTGAAAAATCCATAAATCAATCACATACATACTTGAAATTCTGCTCTTTTGCAAAACAGAGGCTATTGTACATTATGATATTTCGCAAAACAGTTTTTGATTGGTATTCATATAGTAGATTGCGTAATTATCATTAGATCCTTTGTAAAGAATCAATTCTCAAACAAGAGTTGAGAAATTTCAGATTATATCCAAAACAATCCAATTGTAAAAACTCAAACTATAAGAGTTTCTTTATAGTTTGTTTAAGAGTACATCCTATCAAGGTTAGATAGGTGTTGAAAAGTAATAGAGATTGAAATAGATCAAGGTTGATCTAGACTAGGTGTTGTAAGATCAAGAAGGTTCTTTATTTTAAACACTTTGTGGAAAATCTCACAGTGTGAGAACTGGACGTAACCCACGATTGGGTGAACCAGGATATATCTTTGTGTGGTATTCTCTATCCTACCTCTTTATTTATCATACTGAATTGATTAACTAAGATAAAACATAAACTGATTTTCTGTTTTAAGGTAATCAAGGAACGTTCTCTATTTTATAACAAAAACCAAGAATGTTCTCCGTTTTCTGTTTTCATAACCAAGATCAATCTCGAGTTATTTTCTTAAGTTTTTAACAGGATTTTTTAAAAGGTGCATTTACAATTCAAACCCCCCCCCCCCTTTCTTGTAAATCGACATTGTTGCTTCAACTTTAATATTATGATCACAAATTCAAAATATCACTATCATTAATCATATCTCATCACCTAAATTCATCATAATATTATAGCATCACTATCATCAATCATACATCATGACATGGACTTATCATAAATTTATAACATTATTATTAGTATTTTTACATCATGATAATCACATAAACTTATCAAAATTTAGTCATCTTTTATTATCACATTACTTAAACCTGTCTAATCAAACATATACATATATTTCATTTGACACTGAATATCACAAAAATATCAAATAACACACATTAAACAAAATTGAATCAATCAACACCTTATAAATATTTTTATTCCATATTTTATCCTCACAATTTCATTATTTGCACATAAATTAATTTATCCCTCAAACGGCTACTGTTGAACTCAAACGCTATATCACCTCTTACCTTATATTTTATATTATTTAATAAAATCGACAAACCCTAAAGTTAAGGTTTAGATTTTTCCTGAGCAAATCAAACATATCTTCAGCTAGTAGTTTGGGGAATATGTCACCCTATTGGTGTTCGATTTCTACAAACTAGATATTTAGTACTATTTTTTGAACAAAGTCCCTAATAAATTGATGTTTGATTTCTATGTGTTTGTTGTAGAATACAAAATTGTGTTATAGGTTAGTCAAAGGGCAGAAGTGTTGCCACAGAATATTAGAATGTTACCAAAACACCATTTAATATATTTTTCTCATAAAATACTTTTGTGAACTTCAAAACACTAAGTATAAAATATACTTGGATATAAGCACACCTTTTTGAACAAAGTCTCTAATGAAATGACGTTTGGTTTCGATGTGTTTAACTTTAGTATAATGTTTTTAGTTATGCAAATCCCAGTAATGTGTCACAATAAATGAGAATGTTGGATTCTAGGAATTGGTAATCTTCTAGTTTATGTTTCATCCAAAGTGGTCGAGAGCTGCAACGAGTTGCTAAAATGTACTCAACTTCTATTGCTGGTTGATCAATAGAGTAAGTTGTCACCTAGAAATTTAAAGTTTCCACTTGTGCCTTTTCTCTCAAGTTTATCAACATCATAATCACAATACCAATTTAGTTTGTACTTAGAAGATATATTTTAGTGCAAGGTAATATTGGTAGGGCCTTTTAGGTATATTATGATTCTATTAAAAATAGTTAACAGTGAAATCTTGCACATACACATACACTAAACGTGATTTCAGGTATGGCAAAAGTAAGGTAAAGTAGAGATATTCTCATTCCTCTGTAGGTATTGTGGTTAACTTTTTGGTCTGATTAATCTTTTTAAAGTGAACAAATAGGGTGCATTGCTGTAGCCATAGGTTTAAAATCAATTATCTTAAACTTATTGAGAAGTTTTTTTTGTAAATTTAGTTTGATGAACATTTATACCTTTTCGACTTTGCTGAATTTGTATCTCTAAGAAGAAACTAAGTTCTCCAATTAGAAAGTTATTGGCAAAAAATGACATTAGTTGATCCAAAAATAATTTCATCAACATAAATTTAAATAATAAGAATTTCATCTCCTATTGATTTTCTAGAAAGTGTATTATGTACTTGTCCTTTTTCAAAGTTATTTTTAAACAATAATGTACTCAGTATATCATACCATTCCTTAAGTATATAATGTACTCGTAAAGTTAATTGTACCTTGATACGAACTATTTATAGGTATGTCTAGTTTGTGCATATCAAAGACATGCAGGGCTTCAAATGCGTGCTTCAAATTAAGTCTTCAGAAGCTATCTTCAAATTGTCTATAGAAGCTTCAAATTCAGTCTTCAAACAATTTTAAGTATGCACATTAGACCCAATCTACAAACCCAAACATTAGAGGCAATCTTCATCACTTTTGAACAAATGTTTCTTTCAAAGGCATATTATAAGAGGCAGACGCGCGTACTTTATGTTCCTCTGATCTCATCATCTAGTGACTTTCCTCTTGAAGCCATTCATCCAAATTTATTGTTCCCATAAAATACTTTTTGTAATCTTCAAAACTGTAAGGGGAAAACTCATCAATCTACCCATTTTTAATGATGAGAAACATGTATTTTTTATAACAAATTTTATTTTATTACTCCAATTCCCCTAACTTAAGGCTCCCCCTAAGTCCAAGTAATTTTTTAACTGTCTCCCAAGATTATTATTTTGTGATTTATTTCTTCCCTTTTTGTCATCATACAAAAAGACTTGAAAGTCGATTTTTTTTTAAAGTTTTTTTTAATAAAATGAACAAAACATAAAACATAACATAATTTGAAATTAACATAAAATTATTCCTAGTAGCAATCTAAACTACTCTAAACTTCGCATAACATCATTAAAATTTAAAGTTAAGGTTTAGATTTTTTTTTATCAAATCAAATATATCTTCAACTAGTGGTTTGGGAAAGATATAAGCCTATTAGTGTTCAATTTCTACAAACTAGATATGTAGTACTCTTTTTTGAACAAAGTCCCTAATGAAGTGATGTTTGATTTCTATGTGTTTGGTTGTAGAATGAAAAATTGGGTTCTAGGTTAGTCAAAGGATAGAAGCGTTGTCACAGAATACGAGAATGTTACATAATCTCCATTAAAAATAGTGTTCTCATAAAATACATTTGTTGACATAGAAATTGTAAGTATCAAAGAAACTTGGATATTAAGCACACTTTGTTGAACAAAATCCCTAATAAAATGATTTTTGATTTCTATGTGTTTAACTTTAATATAATGTTTTTGGTTAGGCAAATTGCATCAGTATTTTCATAATTAATGAGAATGTTAGCATCTTGGAATTCGTAATCTTCTAGTTTATGTTTCAACAAAAGTAGTCGAGTGTTGCAACGAGTTGCTAAAATGTACTTAACTTCTATTGTTGGATCGAAACTTGTGATTTGTCTCATACTTGATCAATAGAGTAAGTTTTCATATAAAAATTTAAAGTTTCCACTTGTACTTTTTCTCTCAAGTTTATCTCCATCATATTCATAATCAGATTACCAACTTAGTTTGTACTTAGAAGATTTATTGTAGAGCAAGGTAATATAGGTAATGCCTTTTAGGAATCTTATGATTCTATTAAAATAGTTAACTATGAAATCTTGCACATACACATACACTAAATGTGGTGTCGGGTATGGAAAAAGTATGGTAAAGTAGGGATCTTATCATTCTTCTGTAGGTATTTTGGTTAACTTTTGGGTCTGATTAATCTTTTTCAAGTGAACAACAAGGGTGTATTGGGGTAGCCATTGATTTGCAATCATTCATTTTAAACTTAATGAGAAGATCTTTTGTATATTTAGTTTGATGAATGTATATACCTTTTCGACTTCACAGAATTTGTTCCCTAAGAAGAACTTAAGTTCTCCAATTAGAAAGTTATCGGCAAAAAGTGACATTAGTAGATTGAAAAATAATATCATGAACATAATAAATTTAAATAATAAGAATTTCATCTCCTATTGATTATCTAGGAAGTATATTATGTATGTGTCCTTTTACAAAGTTATTTTTAAGCAATAATGTACTATGTATATCATACCATGCCCTAAGTGTATAACGTACTCATAAAATTAATTGTACCATGATATGAACTCTTTATAGGCATGTCTAGTTTTTACACATCAAAGACATGCAGGGCTTCAAAGGCCTGCTTCAAATAATGTCATTAGAAGCTATCTTCAAACAGTCTACAGATGTTTCAAATACAGTCTTCAAATGTTGTCTTCAAACAATTTTAAGTATGCATATTAGACCCAGTCTACCAACCCAAACATTAGAGGCAATCTTCATAATGCTTAGATGAATGTTACTTTCAAAGGCATATTATAAGAGGGAGGCCCGTATACTTTGTGTTCCTCTAATCTTATCCTCTGGTGACTTTCCTCTAGAAATCATTAATCCAAATTTATTATTCTCAAAAGATACTTTTGTAATCATCAAAACTATAAGAGGAAAACCAACTTGGTTTCATTAATCTTCCCTTTTTATATGATGACAAACATGTATTTTTTATAATAAATTTTGTTTTATTACTCGACTTTCCGTGAATTAAGACCCCCTTAAGTCGAAGTAATTTTTTCACTATCTCCTCAGATTGTTGTTATGTGATATATTTATCGCCTTTTTATCATCATACCAAAAGACTTGAAAGTGGAACATTTTTTTTTATGTTTTTTTTTAATAAAATGAACAAATCATAAAAGATAACCTAATATGAACATAACATAAAATTATTCCTAGTAGGAATCTAAACTACTCTAAACTTGGCATAACATCATTAAGGTTGAAAGTTAAGGTTTATATTTTTCTTGATCAAATCAAATTTTTCTTCAACTAATGGTTTGGGAAATATATCAGCCTATTGGTGTTTAGATTCTACAAACTATGTATTCTGTACTCCTTTTTGAACAAAATCCTTAATAAAGGGATGTTTGATTTCAGCGTGTTTGGTTGTAGAATACAAAATTGGGTTCAAGGTTAGCCAGAGGGGAGAAGCGTTGTCACAGAATACAAGAATGTTACTAGATCACCATTAAATATATTGTTCTCATAAAATACTTTTGTTAACATCAAAACTCTAAGTATAAAAGAAACTTTGTAATTAAGCGCACCTTTTTGAAAAAATTCTCAAATAAAATGATGTTTGATTTACATGTTTTTAACTTTAGTATAATGTTTTTGGTTAGGAAAATTGCAGTAGTGTTGTCACAATAAATGAGAATGTTGGTTTCTTGGAATTGGTATTCTTCTCGTTTATGTTTCATCCAAACTAGTACAGAGCTGCAACGAATTGCTAAAATGTACTCAACTTCTGTTGTTGGAATGACAATTGTGTTTTGTCTCTTACTTGATCAATAGAGTAAGTTGTCACCTAAAAACTCAAAGTTTCCACTTGTGCTTTTTCTCTCAAGTTTATCTCTATCATATTCATAATCAGAATACCAACTTAGTTTGTACTTAGAAGATTTATTGTAGAGCAAGGTAATATTGGTAGTGCCTTTTAGGTATCTTATGATTCTATTAAAAATAGTTAAATGTGAAATCTTGCACATACACATACACTAAATGTGAAAATTACAATGTTACTCTAAATTAAACTTGGTATATATGTTTGCCACATTTTCAAATTATATATTGATATGTTTGATTATATTGGATTATTGGTTTTTTATCATATTTTTTATGGTATTTAGTCGATGTATAATTTTATGAATAGATTTAGGTCATGGGACTCGAGTGAAGGCATGGATGTTGTGGCTCTTAGACATGAGTGCATAGCGTGAGGCTTTTGACAGTGAAGGGATCACATGTTTTTGCACCTCTAGTCCACAATAATTGGTGAGCCTAACTATTGATCCATCACTCTTTTTTTTGTTCAAACAAATTAAAGCTAAAGTTTCTTCACTTTATAATTAGTATTGTTTATATATATATATATATATATATATATATATATGAATTTAAAGATTTGGTTCTCAAATGAAAAGAGAACAAATAATTCAGATATTAGTGAGAAGGTAAGCAAAAAATTATCAACTATTATTAAAATTTTAATTAAAATTTAGATTCTTTTGAATACTGAATTATTTATTGCATCATTAATTAAAATACTACTTAAAATATTACTCGAGTACTGAATATTTTACTGAACTATCATATTACTTAAAATACCATATATTCTAATGAGTCTAAGTGATTATTGTATTTTTTTTAATGATAAATATCATCTTAAAATTCACTGACAACTGTAAAGTTCTGAATTAAGAAGAGTCCAAGTCTGCAGAGTTGGGTTATAGTATGACTAAACATTCCCTAAAAAATTTAAACATTGATTCTAGATCGACACCACGCTTATCAATTGGAAAATATAAATATATGCATAAATTATTTTTACAAGACAATAATAACTCAGAGTCAACCATACTGAATAAATATCTAGATGTATTTAAAAAAATTAGAATTAATACAACATATTTTGTATAAGGGTTGGAGTATCTTGGTACTCCTTTATTATATTTTGTGTATAAAAACACTAAAATCAAAACATATACATTGATTGATAAAGTGAAGAGGGATATGACTCATAATATTTTTATTTGTTGTTCCATTTGGGTATTGTAATAATCAATTGATTTTTTTATTCCCACTCCTCCAACAATACTAATTAAACATCAAAACAAAAATCAAATAACATTACAATTAGTTACGTGTATAAAATATTGGACACTAAAAACCAATAAAAATATTAAATCAAATCTTGAAAACAATTTAAGGTCATACCTTA
>JBBPBT010000066.1:604149-633665 GCA_037974875.1 Cicer bijugum | reverse complement strand
TTTTTGTCGTTGAAATATTCACCTTTTTTATCATAGCCATTGACTACAAAATTTCAACAAAAATCATAAATAATTATTTCAAATATATTTATTTCAAATCTAAAATGACATTTGCATTAATGACATTTGCATTATTATATATGTAAACATCTTTTAAATTTATTATTTAAAAATAATTAGAACCTATCAATATTAAATTACGTGTGATAATTATTTGCCTTGTTTGACTTATTGTAGTTGATAACGTTATTAGTAAGAATTATTAAATCAATGGGGTGTTTATATATATAAAAGTGTGACACTCTAAATCATAAAATAATATATATAATAATTTACACTATATTTACACCATATTTGTATATCAACTAATGACGTGAGTTTCAAAATCATGTTGATAGTATAATATAAATAGAAATCATTTAATGAGGTTAAGATATTTATTCAGTAAAAAAAAAAGAGAGACTGAGTTTCGGTCAAATTTTTGTCGTTGAAATATTCACCTTTTTTATCATAGCCATTGACTACAAAATTTCAACAAAAATCATAAATAATTATTTCAAATATATTTATTTCAAATCTAAAATGACATTTGCATTAATGACATTTGCATTATTATATATGTAAACATCTTTTAAATTTATTATTTAAATATAATTAGAACCTATCAATATTAAATTACGTGTGATAATTATTTGCCTTGTTTGACTTATTGTAGTTGATAACGTTATTAGTAAGAATTATTAAATCAATGGGGTGTTTATATATATAAAAGTGTGACACTCTAAATCCTAAAATAATATATATAATAATTTACACTATATTTACACTATATTTGTATATCAACTAATGACGTGAGTTTCAAAATCATGTTGATAGTATAATATAAATAAGAAGAACATGCAAACAATCATAATATATCGTATCATAACACATCCTGAAATATCAAAATAATCAAGAAAAATAATATGACATTATAGTATCAAAATCACTCAAATGAAATTAATATATCATCATATCATCACTTGATCTAAGAGAAATTATTATCCCTTTTGAAATACATTAATCACAACAAAACAATCACAAGAAAGTGTAATGTTATGCATGAGGGTAAACTCTACTTCTTCAAAATTTTGTACCATTCTACCTCTGAAGTACTTGATTAGGAGGCTTGATATTATACTACCACACAAGTCGACGTAAGGTTTATATTGACATTGTCCCCATATATAGATCCCCTAAACATAATGCGAGACATATGGTTCTTTACTAAGTATGGTTCGTTGCGTTGAGAATTTGAGATTAGGTGATGCCTTATGACAATATAAGTCATTTCTTGATGCATTTGCATATAAAGAGAAATAAAATAAAAAATGTTAGATATTTTATTTGTTTAACAGTAGTATAGTCGTTCAGTGATGAACCTTTATTAGTCATTAATTTAAGAGTCTTTTTGAGTCAATTATTTGATTTATTTCTTTATTGTTCATTTTAGAATTATTTTGAATAAATTATCGTTGGATTAAATAACGTCTTTATGGTTTCATTTTCACAATTAACTAGCTATTTTGTATAGCTTTCCTTTGTTTCATTGGTTTAGCAAAATGCTGAATTTTGATGAAAAAACAACACGACCCCTGTGCAATACGTTAATTATATATGGAGTTATAAACGTTCAAATGAAGTCAAATTAGTTGCAAATAAAGAGTTAACATCCATAGATGCAATTTTCATGTAGACACCTAAATCCAATTTGGAGTGTAAAAGAGTGAAAAGTGCAAATTAAATAAGAGGGGAATTAATTTTGGAAGAACATATGTGTTTATTCAACACTACAGAGCATTGCGCCCAAGACAGTGTGTTGGACTCAACCATTGTGCCAAGAAAATGTATTGCGCCTATCCATGCGTTGTAGTGCATTTGCTTCCACAATTTCTGTTCAGAGTAGAGCAATGCACCTGTAATCCTAGCAATGAGCTACCACAAATACTAAATACCTATTGAAGCTAAAGACTTATATTTTGCAAGAATTAGGAGGCATTAGATATCGTATTATGCACATCTTGAAGACTAGAATCTTGAAGATTTCAATCTAGAAAACAAGAAGTGAAAATTCATTCATCTTTCTTATGTGTAATTTTATCTTCTTTATTGTTACTATGTTCTTTGTGACACACTAAATCTCAAAATAACATTTATAATAATTTATACTTGATATTTTTATGGAAAATTTGCAGCAAATAAGAAAATTTATTTCCTAGGAAATAAATATTTTTAAAACTAATTTACGATATCACGTTGTTCTAAATACATATTAAAAGTTCAACTTTATTTCTCAATAAAAACAGAGTAATCTCAATGAACTTCACTTAACTATAATTTCTTAATTTAATACTAAAAACTTCTTAGTACTTGTAAGGTTTTCATAAAAAAATAAGTTTCTAATTAAAAATTAAAAGTACCATACAAACTACAACTCTTAATTCTCAGTATTAGAATGAGATTTTAAAAATTAAAAGTACCATACAAACTACAACTCTTAGTTTCTATTAGAATGAGATTTTTCTCAAATTTGAACTTCAAGACTGATTAACCTGTAATAGCTGCGATTTTGCAAACACATGGTCAAGTGATTCAAATACAAAAAATGAAGGAGATGAGTTTTGAAATAATTTTAATAGTTTACTGTAAGTAAGGAGAATACGCAAACAATTATAATAGACAGTATCATAATCACACTACGTAATATCAAAATATTTAAGCAAATAGTACCATATTATAGCATCAATGTTACTCAAGTAAAATAATTATCTCATTATAATGTGCATCAAATCATCTAAGTGTAATTATTATTACTTTGGAAACATAACAATCACATCAAAACAATCATAAGAAAAATACAACGTTACGTATGAGCTTAGACTCTACTTCACAATGTGGTACCATTCTAACTCTAAAGTACTTGGTTAAGAAGCTTGATACTGTATCATCATTCGGTGGACAGACAATTCAAATTGGTCATAACGTCATAGATCCCCTAAACTCAACCTGAGACACATATACACAACAATCAAGGTAAATGTGTGTTGCAAGATAGCTCCCGATATTTGGAGTGCTACCTTCAAGTCATCTAGGAATTCCATACTCTAATACCTTCAAAGTTTAATAATCTTGCCTTAAGGCCGATCAAACTTATTTAGTTTTACTTCCCCAGAATTATTAGGCTTGTTAGACCTAACTATATGACGACAAAGTAATCTCCATTTCAAAAATTCTCAATATTTATTTTCTCCCCTTATTAGACTATGATACTCCATTAAGACTATCATCTCACACACAAATTGAAATTAAATTTATTTCACAAACTTTGGGGTTACTTTAATATTATCATCACATTTTGAAAACATCACTATCATTAATCATATCTCATCTCCTAAATTCATCATAATATTATAGCATCACTATCATCAATCATACATCATGACATGGACTTACCATAAATTTATAACGTTATTATTATTATTATTATTATTATTATTATTATTTATACATCATGATAATCACATAAACTTATCAAAATGAAGTCATCTTTTATTATCCCATTACTTAAACCTGTCTAATCAAACATATACATATAATTCATTTGACACTCAATATCACAAAAATATCAAATAGCACACATTTAACAAAATTAAAATCAATCAACACCTTATAAATATTGCTATTCCATATTTTATCCTCACAATTTTATTATTTGCACGTTAATTAATTTATCCCTCAAATGGCTAATGTTGAATTCAAACGCTATATCACCTCTTACTTTATATTTTATATTATTTAATAAAATCAACAAACCCTAAAGTTAAGGTTTAGTTTTTTCCTGATCAAATCAAATATATCTTCAACTAGTGGTTAGGTGAATATATCAACCTATTGGTGTTCGATTTCTACAAACTAGATATTTAGTACTATTTTTTGAACAAAGTCCTTAATAACTTGTGTTTAATTTCTATGTGTTTGGCTGTAGAATACAAAATTGGGTTATAGGTTAGTCAAAGGGCAGAAGTGTTGCCACAAAATATGAGAATGTTACCAAATCACCATTAAATATATTTTTGTCATAAAATACTTTTGTGAACTTCAAAACACTAAGTATAAAATATACTTCGATATAAGCACACCTTTTTGAACAAAGTCTATAATGAAATGATGTTTGGTTTCTATGTGTTTCACTTTAGTATAATGTTTTTGGTTATGCAAATCGCAGTAGCGTTGTCACAATAAATGAGAATGTTGGTTTCTAGGAATTGGTAATTTTCTAGCTTATGTTTCATCCAAAGTAGTCGAGAGCTGCAACGAGTTGCTAAAATGTACTCAACTTCTGTTATTTGTTAATCAATATAGTAAGTTGTCACCTAGATATATAATGTTTCCACTTGTGCTTTTTCTCTCAAGTTTGTCTCCATCATAATCACAATACCAATTTAGTTTGTACTTAGAAGATTTATTTTAGGTATCTTATGATTCAATTAAAAATAGTTAACTGTGAAATCTTGCACATACACATACACTAAACGTGATGTCAGATATGGAAAAAAGTAAGGTAAAGTACATATCATCTCATTCCTCTGTAGGTATTGTGGTTAACTTTTTGGTCTGATTAATCTTTTTCTAGTGAACAAATAGGGTGCATTGTTGTAGCCATTGATTTAAAATCATTCATTTTAAACTTATTGAGAAGCTATTTTGTATATTTAGTTTGATGAACATATATACGTTTTTGACTTTGCTGAATTTGTATATCTAATAAGAATCTAAGTTCTCCAATTAGAAAGTTATTGGCAAAAAATGACATTAGTAGATCCAAAAATAATATCATCAACATAAATTTAAATAATAAGAATCTCATCTCCTATTGATTTTCTAGAAAGTGTATTATGTACTTGTCCTTTCCCAAAGTTAGTTTTAAACAATAATGTACTGAGTATATAATACCATTCCTTAAGTATATAATGTACTCGTAAAGTTAATTGTACCTTGATATGAACTATTTATAGGTATGTCTAGTTTGTGCATATCAAATACAAGCAGGGCTTCAAAGGCCTGCTTCAAATAAAGTCTTCAGAAGCTATCTTCAAACAGTCTACAGAAGCTACAAATTCAGTCTTCAAACAATTTTAAGTATGCAAATTATATGAAGCAGGCACGTATACTTTGTGTTCCTCTGATCAAATCCTCTGGTGACTTTCCTCTTGAAGCCATTCATCCAAAATTATTGTTTCCATAAAATACTTTTTGTAATCATCAAAACTGTAAGGGAAAAACCAACTTGTTTTCATCAATCTTCCCATTTTTGATGATGAGAAACATGTATTTTTATAACAAATTTTATTTTATTACTCAAATTCCCCTGACTTAAGGCTCCCCCTAAGTCCAAGTATTTTTTTACTATCTCCCCATATTATTATTTTGTGATATATTTCTTCCCTTTTGTCACCATACAAAAAGACTTGAAAGTGGATCATTTTTTATTTATGTTTTTTTTAATAAAATGAACAAAACATAAAACATAACCTAATATGAAATTAACATAAAATTATTCCTAGTAGCATTCTAAACTACTCTAAACTTTGCATAACATCATTAAAGTTTAAAGTTAAGGTATAGATTTTTACTGATCAAATCAAATACATCTTCAACTAGTGGTTTGGGAAAGATATCATCCTATTAATGTTCAGTTTCTACAAACTAGATATTTAGTAATATTTTTTGAACAAAGTCCCTAATGAAGTGATGTTTGATTTCTATGTGTTCGGTTGTATAATGCAAAATTGGGTTCAAGGTTAGTCAAAGGGCAGAAGCGTTGTCATAGAATACGAGAATGTTACCAAATGCCCATTAAATATAGTGTTCTTATAAAATATGTTTGTTAACATCAAAACTCTAAGTATAAAAGAAACTTGGCTACTAAGCACACCTTTTTTTAACAAATTCCATAATGAAATGTTTGATTTCTATGTGTTTAACTTTAGTATAATGTTTTTGGTTAGGAAAATTGCATCAGTGTTGTCATAATAAATGAGAATGTTGCTTTCTAGGAATTGGTAATCTTCTAGTTTATCTTTCATCAAAACTAGTCGAGTGTTGCAACAATTTGTTAAAATGTACTCAACTTATGTTGTTGGATCGACAATTGTGCTTTGTCTCATTATCAATAGAGTAAGTTGTCACCTAAAAATTTAAAGTTTCCACTTGTACTTTTTCTCTCAAGTTTATCTCCATCATATTCATAATCACAATACCAACTTAGTTTGTACTTAGAAGATTTATTGTAAGACCCATAATTTTAAATTACACTTTATGTATTTTAGTGTATTTTGGGTATTGAACTCGAAGGCTTTTTAGCCAAGTTATTAATATTTTGTGAGCTTAAATGCCCAAAAATATATTTTGATACCCCGATTAAAATTGTTCGTCGGTAAATAAATTAAATTAATTGCAGTAGATCTTTTACGATTAATTTAATTCTAGCGAGTTTCGTTAAAAATATCTTGGGTTGCTAAAAATTGCATCTGTCAATCGAGTTGCGACGAGAGTAGATATTTTTAACCGAAAAGTGGTTTGGAGAGGTTATGGGTGAAATGGTAATTTTATGGAATATCTAGATATTTTTAGATATTTGTTATATATATATATATATATAGAAAGGAAAGGAAAGGAAGGAAAGAGAGAGAAAAGAAAATAGAAGAATGGAAAAGAGAAAGAAAGAAAAGAAAGCATTTCCATCTCCTTCCTCTCACTAACCCGCGCGCTCATCTCCCTCCATCTCCATTGTTATCCATTTTTTTTGCTTTCTTTGCTTCCTTTAGTTCCAAAATAGAAACCCAAGGTTAGTGGGTAAGAGAGCAAGGTTTTCTCAGCTTCACTCTTCCTCTTTGATTCGAAAACGGAGAAAAACGGTATTAGGGATTCAAACTCAAATCTCCCCGTTTCATCTAGATCTAAGCCTCCTTTCAAGAAGTGATAGAAGGGAAAGTTGCTCACTACCACGCTACGGTGCTAGGGGACCAACTTTGGAAGCGACGTTGCGAGCGGAGATTTTACCGGATTTGCTCGCGGTACTGTAATCGCACGTTACAGCTAACGTGAAGGTAAGGGCTCCTTCCAAAATTTTAGTTTGCATTTAGGGCCTTATCTGTAGTTGTGTGGAAAAGAATTTGATTAGGGTTGGTGTATTGAATAGGAGAAAATGAATTTAACTCATTTATGTATAATTTTGAGTAAATGAAATTTGATGTATTTGAGTGTTATGAATTCGTGATTTGTGTTCATCGTACTTGGCGTGTTCATACTTGATGTTTGTTGATTGATGTGATTTGGTGTGAATCGTTGATTGATTTGGATGGAATATGATAACATGTTTGAGATGTGTTTTGTGTGGCTTGTGCGGAAAAATGATTTTGTGTAAGTTACGGATTGAATGTCAATGTACGTTTGAGTTTGTTTTTGTGTGAGATTTGAAAACCATTAAGTTAAACGAGTATTAAGAATGAGGAATCTCTTAATGTCTTGTATACTTAATGAGAGTTTTGGAAAATCGTTTAAGTTAAATGAGAATTAAGAATGGGGAATCTCTTAATGTCTTATTTACTTGAAGTTTGTTTTGAAAATCGTTTAAGTTAACTGGGCGTTAAGAATGGGGAATCTCTTAATGTCTCAGTTACTTAATGTTGTTTTGGAAAATCGTTTAAGTTAAATGAGAATTAAGAATGGGGAATCTCTTAATGTCTTATTTACTTGAAGTTTGTTTTGAAAAACGTTTAAGTTAACTGGGCGTTAAGAATGGGGAATCTCTTAATGTCTCAGTTACTTAATGTTGTTTTGGAAAATCGTTTAAGTTAAATGAGAATTAAGAATGGGGAATCTCTTTATGTCTTATTTACTTGAAGTTTGTTTTGAAAATCGTTTAAGTTAACTGGGCGTTAAGAATGGGGAATCTTTTAATGTCTCGGTTACTTAATGTTGTTTTGAAAATCGTTTAAGTTAAATGAGAATTAAGAATGGGGAATCTCTTAATGTCTTGTTTACTTAATGTTTGTTTTTGAAAAATCGTTTCAGTTAAATGAGTATTAAGAATGGGGAATCTCTTAATGTCTTATTTACTGAATGTTTTGTTGTGGAAATCGTTTAAGTCAAAAGTATATTAAGAATGGGGAATCTCTTAATATGTCTGTTTGCTTAATGTTTGGCGTGAAAATCGTTTAAGTCGAATGAGTGTTAAAAATGGGGAATCTTTTAATAACTGCATTTGCTTAACGATTGTTGTGAATGGAGTTAGTATATGCTCATGCATTTTCATGCTTTTTGTAAATCGTGCAGACCCGTGATAGGTGGCACCTTGATAAATAGTACTTTGGCCTGTGATAGGCGGTACATTTATGATTTACGTTTTTGTAAGTTGTGCAGACCCGTGATAGGTGGCACCTTGGTAAATTGTACTTTGGCCCGTGATAGGCGGTACATTTACGACTTACGGTTTTTTGTAAATTGTGCAGACCCGTGATAGGTGGCACCTTGGTAAACGATACGGGCCCGTGATAGGCAGTACGTTTATGGTTTACGCTTTTTAGTAAATCGTGCATACCCGTGATAGGTGGTACCTCGATAATTGGTACTTTGGCCTGCGATAGGCGGTACAATTATGATTTACGGCCCTTCGAGGAGGGTTTTGGTTTGGAATTCCGAGTCCATGCATTTTGGCATATACGCATTGCATTAGGGTGCTCAGCACACGAGTCGTGGTTGATTCAAATTATGATTGTGTTGATTTTGCTAAGTGTTATGGTTTGAAATTATGTGTAAGTGTGTCTTGATTCAAAATGTGATTTTGTTGATTGTACTAAGAGTTATGTTTTGGAATTGTGTGATAGTATGTTAGGTTGTAACAAACGTTTTCGAAACTCATAATGACGTGGTGATTGTATGGGTATTGCTAAGTGTTAAGGTTTGGAGTGGTGTGTGTATGTGATTGAGTTAGTTTATGAATTTTTGGAAGAATATGCAGGGAAATCGATTTGGAAATCGATTGGCATTAAGTCAGTGGCTCAACTATGTTGTCAATCGATTGCCCAATCCATTGCCCAATCGATTGAATTAAGCCCAGAGTTCAAACTTCACTAAAAACCTTCAGGAAATCGATTTGGAAGTCGATTGGCATTAAGTTAGTGGCTCAGCTATGCTGTCAATCAATTGCCCAATTGATTGCCCAATCAATTGCCCAATCGATTGAATTAAGCCCAGAGTTCAAACTTCACTAAAAACCTTCAGGAAATCGATTGGCTTTAATACAGGGGCTCAGTTATCCATCTAATCGATTTCCCAATCGATTGGCTTAGTGGAAATTATTATTTTCAGTTAGATAATCGATTGCTCACTTGATTTATCAATGTTTTGTTCAGTTGTGCATTACTTGATGGATTGAGAACTCTATTTGATTTCATTTACATTTGGCAAGCATTGTATGAACTTTTAGCATATGGAAAATCCTTTTAAGGTGCATGCTAAGTTGAAAAGGTATTTTGTGCATTTAAAAACTTAAATGTTATGTGTTAACTGTTAATTTCGGTTGGTGACCCTTTACAACTATTGTGGAAATCTGGGCTTTGCCCTCAGATGAGAGTCAGGACAATCCTACCGGTTCGTACACTACGGATGGGAATTTAGATGGGAAAGCTTGACTGAAGCTACGTTAGGAGGATCCTACGGGGCGCGTGGAGATCGCTCAGGGTGTATAGTTTTTGGTAGAATGATCAGATTAGGTTGACATGGAGGGATCATATGTCTCTCTTTTGATTTGTGTTTATTTTTAAACTGGAAAACTGTGCCGCATTTTGATATGTAAATATTTTGGATTCATAATTCGAGAAACTTTTCCGCTGCTTGTAAATTTTAATGACTTAATTATTTATCCAAAGGTGTTACCTTATTTATTTCTCTGTTTTATTTTAATTCCTTTTGTAAAAAAAATACACCCTCGCTTTGAAAAACGGGGTGTTACATTGTGGTATCAGAGCTTTGGTTTGGTTTTCTTTGGGGGCTGTGGAACCTTAGATTCTAGATTGGAGGTTAGGAGTTGTTGTCGGATCATGTGTCGGGGTAATTGGTCTGAGTTATCAGATCAAGGGTGGTTATTATGTGTTGATATATTCGAAACTTAGTTTTGGAATTAATCGAAGTGGTGTTAACACTTCTTCTTGTTATTGGTTTTTCAGAAACACCACCTCTAAGAGGGAACAACGTTGCAAGGATGGACGTCAGTGGGGATGATCAAATGGTTGATGCTACAAATAACATGGATGTTTTGTTGTTGCACGAACTGCTGCAAAGACTCTGCGGGATCTGGAGAAGAGGAAAAGAGAGATTTGTGCTCTTAAGATTAAGAGGGTTAGAATATTTTCGTCGTTACCATCCTCCAAAGTTCAAGGGTGATGAGGACTCAGGAAAAGAGTTGATTAGTAGATTCAAGAAATGGAAAAGATCTTCGAGATGACGGAGTATCAGGCAGAGTTGAAGCAAGTCATGACGGCATGGAATTTATGAAATGGTTCCAAGGACACAGAAGCTATGTGTTGATGTTAACTCGAAGATGATGAGTATGGATGGATTAATAATAGACTAATGAGGGATTTCAAGTAAAGATCTAAGTGGAAGACTTTTGGTAAGAAAAGTATTAGATGTTTTCCCTGGTAGATTTCAGGATGAGTCTGGATGAAGTTTGACAACTGTCAAAGAGATGTGAACATCATGGAATTGTTGAGAAGATAAGGCTTCCATTTGGAATAACATTTGGTGCTTAGGTGTCAATGAAAGAGACTGGTAGTGAAGTTAAGGGAGCGTTGCACATTAGGAGTGAATACTTCTTTGGATAGATAAAATACGTTTTGAGGAATTGTCAATACCTTGAGGGGAAAAGTCGAGCATTCGAGTTAGACTAGATTCGTAACTTGGATTATTAAGTATGGATAGTAATATTGGATGAATCTATAGACACGTAAGTGTGAATTTTGAGCGATGTTCAGAAAAACCTAATGAGTTAAGCCTTGATGTATTGAACTCTATGTTACCATTAAGTGGAATTTGAAGTAATCGAGTACGAGAATACTTGAGATTGTGGTAATATAAGTTTGAGAGTCTATTAAGGGAAGGAAATTACTAAGAGGATGTTAATATTTTGATAGGACTGAAGGATTATTCGAGATTTGATTTGGGACCCTATGATGGTTGATTTTTAGCTGATGATTTAAAATCTCGCAAGGTTGGAGGGAGGACCAAGTGATGCTTAAAACTTTCATAATCGAAGGAGTTGAGACAGGCAAGTGATAAATAATTCATGTTAAGGATGGAAGTGTTTGGAGATTTCGAGGATCATATTTTAGAATATTATTCAATGATAAAAAGTGAAAAAGAAGAAATGTAACAACTGATTTATGGTTTAGTTGTTGGTCTTGGGAAGTCAAGCGTGAAGATTTGAAGTGATCATTTCAGTAACTAGATGGACGAACAAAGGTATGTGGGTTTTGAGATATTGTACTGCAAAAAAAAATTTATGAGGATGAAGTTATAGATAATTATCTTTTTGGAAATGTTTATGGGGAACGTTTGAGAAATAATTCTTTAGAAGGTTCGAATGTTAGGATTCTTTCAGTTTATATCTCGGTGAACGTTGAGAAGGAATAAGAATCCAGCAAGTGAAACAAATATTGGAAAATGTGCCAAGAAATTGTCGGAGCAGCACATAGAGATGTAGCTTATCACGATTAAAGATTCAGGAAAGGAATTATCTCACCTATAATTCAGACATTATTATTATAAAGGTATACCAATGATATAAAGACATTACTTGAGTACATGTCATGGGGATTATTATTGTGTTCGTCAATCAAAGGAGTTCAATGTTTGTTTGATGGGAATCAATTGAACATGAAATGGAAAGGTTTGGTGGGAATTAGTAAGCCTTGATTTATTGGAATCACTATAATGAAGATGTATCAAGGTTCGAGGTAGAAATTTAAGGTTTGTATAAATGGAAAAGTGATGGAGTGAATACAATGCGGTTGACCTGTCATAATGAAAGGATAATCATCAAGATGCAAATGAAGGACACAGCAAAATTAGGAAGTATCAGAATGAATGTTGGCAGTAGAGGTAGGAGAATTAATTTCGAGTTTGTGCATAATTGCGAAGTATGTAAGAGATTTTCTAGTGAAGCGTGAATTTGAGGTGTTAGGCATGAGACGAATGTAGACCTTGATTTGTGAATTAAATTCAAGTTGGATTTTAATGGAAAACGTGACTTTTGAAATGAAGTACTAAACTGAAAGGATGTTTGTATGTCCCAAGTGGTATAGTCTTTGTCATGATTTCGAAAATATTTGGGGAAGCTTTGATCACCAAGCATAGGTGGGGATGGAATTATTAAATTTATAACTGGAATGACATACTGATAAGAACACTACAGTTTGACGTAGTTGTACGACTTAAGAAAAATCGAGGATTTGTGGACGAGGTAGAAATTTAGGAGTTCTCGGATGTAGTGATTGTTCTGTGCTCAGTGTGTTGGGGTCATTCTAAGTGTTTCAGTTTGGTACCAAATGGATGTTTCGTACCAAGTGGATGCAAATGAGACCACGTGACATAGGTATGTGATAGTTTACTTCATCGACAGGATCAAAGTTATAGGAAGATAAGGGAAACTCAATGGACTTTGAGAAGATTGTTGACTGCTTGTATATGAAGATAACCTCAGTTGTAAGTTGCAAGGAGCGCTATTACAGTTCGGTTAAGATAGTCTAAGCCACTATCATGGTTGTTGGTTATTTATTGACAAATTGAGGGATTGATCATCCTTAATCTCTTGTCAATAGTAGCCAACACCATGTTGAATGGAACGGACGAGCCTTACCGACTATGAATGGGTGCAGAGTTATTAAGCACCTTATGAAAAGGGGTAGACAACACTTTCTTCGAGAAGGCCGGGTGAAATAAGTTGTGACTGATATGATGAATTCGGGTACAAACCAAGTGTGGATTGTTACTCGTACTTTAAGTTTCGAGGACGAAACTAATTTTAGGGAGCAGTAATGTAAGACCCATAATTTTAAATTACACTTTATGTATTTTAGTGTATTTTGGGTATTGAACTCGAAGGCTTTTTAGCCAAGTTATTAATATTTTGTGAGCTTAAATGCCCAAAAATATATTTTGATACCCCGATTAAAATTGTTCGTCGGTAAATAAATTAAATTAACTGCTGTGGATCTTTTACGATTAATTTAATTCTAGAGAGTTTCGTTAAAAATATCTTGGGTTGCTAAAAATTGCATATGTCAATCGAGTTGCGACGAGAGTAGATATTTTTAACCGAAAAGTGGCTTGGAGAGGTTATGGGTGAAATGGTAATTTTATGGAATATCTAGATATTTTTAGATATTTGTTATATATATATATATAGAAAGAAAAGAAAAGGAAGGAAAGAGAGAGAAAAGAAAATAGAAGAAAGGAAAAGAGAAAGAAAGAAAAGAAAGCATTTCCATCTCCTTCCTCTCACTAACCCGCGCGCTCATCTCCCTCCTTCTCCATTGTTATCCATTTTTTTTGCTTTCTTTGCTTCCTTTAGTTCCAAAATAGAAACTCAAGGTTAGTGGGTAAGAGAGAAAGGTTTTCTCAGCTTCACTCTTCCTCTTTGATTCGAAAACGGAGAAAAACGGTATTAGGGATTCAAACTCAAATCTCCCCGTTTCATCTAGATCTAAGCCTCCTTTCAAGAAGTGATAGAAGGGAAAGTTGCTCACTACCACGCTACGGTGCTAGGGGACCAACTTTGGAAGCGGCGTTGCGAGCGGAGATTTTACCGGATTTGCTCGCGGTACTGTAATCGCACGTTACAGCTAACGTGAAGGTAAGGGATCCTTCCAAACTTTTAGTTTGCATTTAGGGCCTTATCTGTAGTTGTGTGGAAAAGAATTTGATTAGGGTTGGTGTATTGAATTGGAGAAAATGAATTTAACTCATTTATGTATAATTTTGAGTAAATGAAATTTGATGTATTTGAGTGTTATGAATTCGTGATTTGTGTTCATCGTACTTGGCGTGTTCATACTTGATGTTTGTTGATTGATGTGATTTGGTGTGAATCGTTGATTGATTTGGATGGAATTTGATAACATGTTTGAGATGTGTTTTGTGTGGCTTGTGCGGAAAAATGATTTTGTGTAAGTTACGGATTGAATGTCAATGTACGTTTGAGTTTGTTTTTGTGTGAGATTTGAAAACCATTAAGTTAAACGAGTATTAAGAATGAGGAATCTCTTAATGTCTTGTATACTTAATGAGAGTTTTGGAAAATTGTTTAACTTAAATGAGAATTAAGAATGGGGAATCTCTTAATGTCTTATTTACTTGAAGTTTGTTTTGAAAATCGTTTAAGTTAACTGGGCGTTAAGAATGGGGAATCTCTTAATGTCTCAGTTACTTAATGTTGTTTTGGAAAATCGTTTAAGTTAAATGAGAATTAAGAATGGGGAATCTCTTAATGTCTTATTTACTTGAAGTTTGTTTTGAAAATCGTTTAAGTTAACTGGGCGTTAAGAATGGAGAATCTCTTAATGTCTCAGTTACTTAATGTTGTTTTGGAAAATCCTTTAAGTTAAATGAGAATTAAGAATGGGGAATCTCTTAATGTCTTATTTTCTTGAAGTTTGTTTTGAAAATCGTTTAAGTTAACTGGGCATTAAGAATGGGGTATCTTTTAATGTCTCGGTTACTTAATGTTGTTTTGAAAATCGTTTAAGTTAAATGAGAATTAAGAATGGGGAATCTCTTAATGTCTTGTATACTTAATGTTTGTTTTTGAAAAATCGTTTCAGTTAAATGAGTATTAAGAATGGGGAATCTCTTAATGTCTTATTTACTGAATGTTTTGTTGTGGAAATCGTTTAAGTCAAAAGTATATTAAGAATGGGGAATCTCTTAATATGTCTGTTTGCTTAATGTTTGGCGTGAAAATCGTTTAAGTCGAATGAGTGTTAAAAATGGGGAATCTTTTAATAACTGCATTTGCTTAACGATTGTTGTGAATGGAGTTAGTATACGCTCATGCATTTTCATGCTTTTTGTAAATCGTGCAGACTCGTGATAGGTGGCACCTTGATAAATAGTACTTTGGCCTGTGATAGGCGGTACATTTATGATTTACGTTTTTGTAAGTTGTGCAGACCCGTGATAGGTGGCACCTTGGTAAATTGTACTTTGGCCCGTGATAGGCGGTACATTTACGACTTACGGTTTTTTGTAAATTGTGCAGACCCGTGATAGGTGGCACCTCGGTAAAGAGTACTTTGGCCTGTGATAGGCGGTACATTTACAATTTACGTTCTTTTTAGTAAACCGTGCAGACCCGTGATAGGTGACACCTTGGTAAACGATACGGGCCCGTGATAGGCAGTACGTTTATGGTTTACGCTTTTTAGTAAATCGTGCAGACCCGTGATAGGTGGCACCTCGGTAATTGGTACTTTGGCCTGCGATAGGCGGTACAAGTATGATTTACGGCCCTTCGAGGAGGGTTTTGGTTTGGAATTCCGAGTCCATGCATTTTGGCATATACGCATTGCATTAGGGTGCTCAGCACACGAGTCGTGATTGATTCAAATTATGATTGTGTTGGTTTTGCTAAGTGTTGTGGTTTGAAATTATGTGTAAGTGTGTCTTGATTCAAAATGTGATTTTGTTGATTGTACTAAGAGTTATGTTTTGGAATTGTGTGATAGTATGTTAGGTTGTAACAAACGTTTTCGAAACTCATAATGACGTGGTGATTGTATGGGTATTGCTAAGTGTTAAGGTTTGGAGTGGTGTGTGTATGTGATTGAGTTAGTTTATGAATTTTTGGAAGAATATGCAGGGAAATCGATTTGGAAATCGATTGGCATTAAGTCAGTGGCTCAACTATGCTGTCAATCGATTGCCCAATCCATTGCCCAATCGATTGAATTAAGCCCAGAGTTCAAACTTCACTAAAAACCTTCAGGAAATCGATTTGGAAGTCGATTGGCATTAAGTTAGTGGCTCAGCTATGCTGTCAATCAATTGCCCAATTGATTGCCCAATCAATTGCCCAATCGATTGAATTAAGCCCAGAGTTCAAACTTCACTAAAAACCTTCAGGAAATCGATTGGCTTTAATACAGGGGCTTAGTTATCCATCTAATCGATTTCCCAATCGATTGGCTTAGTGGAAATTCTTATTTTCAGTTAGATAATCGATTGCTCACTTGATTTATCAATGTTTTGTTCAGTTGTGTATTAGTTGATGGATTGAGAACTCTATTTGATTTCATTTACATTTGGCAAGCATTGTATGAACTTTTAGCATATGGAAAATCCTTTTAAGGTGCATGCTAAGTTGAAAAGGTATTTTGTGCATTTAAAAACTTAAATGTTATGTGTTAACTGTTAAATTCGGTTGGTGACCCTTTACAACTATTGTGGAAATCTGGGCTTTGCCCTCAGATGAGAGTCAGGACAATCCTACCGGTTCGTACCCTACGGATGGGAATTTAGATGGGAAAGCTTGACTGAAGCTACGTTAGGAGGATCCTACGGGGCGCGTGGAGATCACTCAGGGTGTATAGTTTTTGGTAGAATGATCAGATTAGGTTGACATGGAGGGATCATATGTCTCACTTTTGATTTGTGTTTATTTTTAAACTGGAAAACTATGCCACATTTTGATATGTAAATATTTTGGATTCATAATTCGAGAAACTTTTTCCGCTGCTTGTAAATTTTAATGACTTAATTATTTATCCAAAGGTGTTACCTTATTTATTTCTCTGTTTTATTTTAATTCCTTTTGAAAAAAAAATGCACCCTCGCTTTGAAAAACGGGGTGTTACATTTATTGTAGAGAAAGGTAATATTGGTAGTGCCTTTTAGGAATCTTATGAAAATTGTGCCTGTCAATTGAGTTGCGACAAGAGTAGATATTTTTATTAAAATAGATTAAGATGGGAATGAAATGATGGGTGTAAGAGCTGTTAGATAATTGTTGGTTTGGTTTTAATATATATATATATATATATATATATATATATATATATAGGTGAGAAGAAAGAAAAGAAAAGGAAAGAAAATGGAAGAAAAGAAAAAGAGTGGAAAAGAAAAAAAGAAAGAAAAGGAAACGTAACAGAGGAAGAAAGCTCGCGAACCCTTTTCTTCTTCCTCCTTCCTTCCACTTTCTTCTTCCTTATTTTACTTCAAGAATAGGAACCCAAGGCTAGTGGGTGAGAAAGATCAAGTTCCCAACTCCTTCCTCCTTCTCGAATTTGAAAACGGAGTTAGGGATTTCCAAAACCGTCAAACACAAACCTCCCCATTTCACCTAGATCTAAGCTTCGTTTCGCGAAGAGATAGAAGGGAAAGTTGCTCACTACCACAATACGGTGCTAGGGGACCAACTTTGGATGTGGCGTTGCGAGCGGATATTTTATCGGATTTGCTCGCGGTACTGTAATCGCACGTTACAGCTAACGTGAAGGTAAGGGCTCCTTCCAAACTTTTAGTTTGCATTTAGCCCCTTATAAGTGGTTGGGTGGAAAAGAATTTTGTTGGGGTTGGAGTACTGATTTGGGAAAATGTATCTAAGGCTTTATGGGTAAAATCTTAGAGTTAGGTTTTGGTTATATTGATGAATGTTTCTTGGAAAATGAATTTAAACTCATTTATGTATGATTTTGAGTAAATGAAACTTGTGTGTTTGAGTGGTGGATTGCGTTGATTTGTGTTCATCGTACTTGGTGTGTTCATACTTGATGTTTGTTGATTGATGTGATTTGGTGTGAATCGTTGATTGATTTGGATATTATGTTTTGGATTGTGTTGATTTGTGTTCGTTGTTTTGACGTGTTCTTAATTGATACTGTTGAAACTTGAGATGTGTTTGTGGGGAAAATGTTTGGTGTGGAATTTGAAAACCATTAGAGTTAAACGAGTATTAAGAATGGGGAATCTCTTAACGTCTCGTTTACTTAATGTGTGCTTTGGAAAGTCGTTTAAGTTAAATGAGAATTAAGAATGGGGAATCTCTTAATGTCTTATTTACTTGAAGTTTGTTTTGAAAATCGTTTAAGTTAACTGGGCGTTAAGAATGGGGAATCTCTTAATGTCTTGGTTACTTAATGTTGTTTTGAAAACCATTAAGTTAAATGAGTATTAAGAATGGGGAATCTCTTAATGTCTTGTTTACTTAATGTGAGCTTGTGAAAAACGGTTAAGTTAACTGGGTGTTAAGAATGGGGAATCTCTTAATGTCTCGGTTATTTAATGTTGTTTTGAAAACCGTTTAAGTTAAATGAGAATTAAGAATGGGGAATCTCTTAATGTCTTGTTTACTTAATGTTTGTTTTTGAAAAATCGGTTCAGTTAAATGAGTATTAAGAATGGGGAATCTCTTAATGTCTTGTTTACTGAAAGTTTTGTTGTGGAAATCGTTTAAGTCAAATGAGTGTTAAAAATGGGGAATCTTTTAATAACTGCATTTGCTTAACGATTGTTGTGAATGGAGTCAGTATACGCTCATGCATTTTCATGCTTTTTGTAAATCGTGCAGACCCGTGATAGGTGGCACCTTGATAAATAGTACTTTGGCCTGTGATAGGCGGTACATTTATGATTTACGTTTTTGTAAATTGTGCAGACCCGTGATAGGTGGCACCTTGGTAAATAGTACTTTGGCCCTTGATAGGCGGTACATTTACGATTTACGGTTTTTTGTAAATTGTGCAGACCCGTGATAGGTGGCACCTTGGTAAAGAGTACTTTGGCCTGTGATAGGCGGTACATTTACAATTTACGTTCTTTTTAGTAAACCGTCCAGGCCCGTGATAGGTGGCACCTTGGTAAACGATACGGGCCCGTGATAGGCAGTACGTTTATGGTTTACGCTTTTTAGTAAATCATGCAGACCCGTGATAGGTGGCACCTCGGTAATTGGTACTTTGGCCTGCGATAGGCGGTACAATTATGATTTACGGCCCTTCGAGGAGGGTTTTGGTTTGGAATTCCAAGTCCATGCATTTTGGCATATACGCATTGCATTAGGGTGCTTGGCACACGAGTCGTGTTTGATTAAAGTTTATGATTGAGTGTTTGAACTTAAGTTGTGGTGGTAATTGGGTTTTATTTGCTAAGTGTTATGTTTTGGAATTGTGTGATAGTGTGTTTGGTTGCAAAACTATTTTGAAACTAAAGTTGTTGTGGTGATTGTGTTATAATTGCCAAGTGTGGATGTTTGAAAATTGTGTGATAGCGTGATTGATTGCAAAACCATTTCGAAACTTAAGATGTCGTGGTAATTGTGTTATAATCGCTAAGTGTTTTGGTTTGGAGTTGTGTGTAAGTGTGATTGATTGCAAAATTGTTTCGAAACTCAAGATGTTGTGGTGATTGTGCTATAATTGATAAGTTTGATTGTTTGGAGTTGTGGGTAAGTGTTGATTGATTTCGAAACCCTTTGAAAAGCTAAAAAATGCTGAATTTTGCTGTTTTTCTGTTGCTGTCTGATGTGTATTCGAATACAGCTTACTGTATTCGAATACGGACATGCTGTTTTGCCACTGACTTACTATGTAGTCGAATACAGACATGTTGTTTTGCCACTGACTTACTGTGTAGTCGAATACAGACATGCTGTTTTGCTGCTGAATGCTGAAATAGCCTTGTATTCGAATACAAAGATGCTGTATTCGAATACAACTGTGTTGTTTTGTTAAAAACTTCATTTTTCAACTTTGTGTATGCATGTTTGGCATATAGAAACCCTTTTAAGGTGTATGCTAAGTTGAAAAGTTATTTTGTGCATTTAAAAACTTCAATGTTATATGTTAACTGTTAATTTCGGTTGGTGACCCTTTACAACTATTGTGGAAATCTGGGCTTTGCCCTCAGATGAGAACCAGGACCATCCTACCGGTTCGTACCCTGTGGATGGAAATGTAGTTGGGAACACCTGACTGGAGCTATGTTAGGAGGATCTTGCGGGGCGCGTGAAGATCACTCAGGATGTATAGTTTTTGTGGAATGATCAGATTAGGTTGACGTATAGGGAGTAGATGTCTTTCTTTTGAATTGCGTTTATTTTAAATTGGAAGACTATACCGCTTTTTGATGTTTAAATATTTTGGAGTCATATTTCGAAAAATTATTCCGCTGCTTGTAAATTATTTTGACTTCAATATTTATCCAAAGGTATTACCTTATTTATTTCTCTGTTGTATTTTAATTTCTTTTGAAAAAAAAATACACCCTCGCTTTGAAAATCGGGGTGTTACAAATAATGTACTATGTATAGCATACCATGCCCTAAGTGTATAATGTACTCGTAAAATTAATTGTACCTTGATATGAACTCATTATAGGCATGTCTAGTTTATGCACATCGAAGACAAGCAGGGCTTCAAAGGCCTGCTTCAAATAAAGTGTTTAGAAGCTATCTTCAAACAGTCTACAAAAGTTTCAAATTCAATCTTCAAAGGTTGTCTTCAAACAATTTTAAGTATGCACATTAGACCCAGTTTGCAAACCCAACCATTAGAGGCAATCTTCATAACATTTAGACGAATGTTACTTTCAAAGGCATATTATAAGAGGGAGGTCTGTATACTTTGTGTTCCTCTTATCTTATCCTCTGGTGACTTTCCTCTAGAAGACATTAATCCAAATTTATTGTTCTCGTTAAATACTTTTGAAATCAACAAAAATGTAAGAGGAAAACCAACTTGGTTTCATTAATCTTCCCTTTTTAGATGATGACAAACATGTATTTTTTTATAAAAATTTTGTTTTGTTACTCGACTTCTCGTAACTTAAGTCCCTCTTAAGTTGAAGTAATTTTTTCAATATCTCCCTAAATTATTGTTTTGTGATATATTTCTCCCCTTTTTGTCACCATACCAATGGACTTGAAATTCGAACAATTTTTTTATGTTTATTTTAATAAAATTAACAAAACATAAAACATAACCTTATATAAACATAACATAAAATTATTCCTAGTTGGAATCTAAACTACTCTAAACTTGGCATAACATCATTAAGGTTTAAAGTTAAGGTTTAGATTTTTCCTGATCAAATCAAATATATCTTCAACGAATGGTTTGGGAAATATATCAGCCTATTGATGTTCAGATTCTACAAACTAGGTATTTTTTTACTCCTTTTTGAAAAAAGACCTTAATGAAGTGATGTTTAATATCTATGTGTTTGGCTGTAGAATACAAAATTGGGTTCAAGGTTAGTCAAAGGGCAGAAGCGTTGTCACATAATACAAGAATGTTACTAGATCACAATTAAATATATTGTTCTCATAAAATACTTTTGTTAACATTAAAACTCTAAGTATAAAAGAAACTTGGTTATTAAGCACACCTTTTTGAA
Organism: Cicer bijugum; assembly: GCA_037974875.1. Taxonomy (NCBI): domain Eukaryota; kingdom Viridiplantae; phylum Streptophyta; class Magnoliopsida; order Fabales; family Fabaceae; genus Cicer; species Cicer bijugum. Next base: position 612,176 of record JBBPBT010000066.1, on the reverse strand, counting down.
CAAATTCCCTGATAAAACGATGTTTGATTTCTACGTTTTTAACTTTTGCTTAATGTTTTTGGTTAGGAAAATTGTAGTAGTGTTGTCACAATAATGAGAATGTTGATTTCTACGAATTAGTAATCTTCTAGTTTATGTTTCATCCAAACTAGTACAGAACTGCAACGAATTGCTAATATGTACTCAACTTCTGTTGTTGGAATGATAATTGTGCTTTGTCTCTTTCTTGATCAATAGAGTAAGTTGTCTCCTAAAAACTCAAAGTTTCCACTTGTGCTTTTTCTCTCAAGTTTATCTCCATCATATTTATTATCAAAATACCAACTTAGTTTGTACTTAGAAGATTTACACTCTAAATTCTAAAATATTATCTATAATAATTTACACTATATTTGTATATAAACTTGCAGTGGATAAATAAAAATTCTTTCGCAATCTCCCACTGATCCGCACGACATACAAGAGTGCAGTCGCTCGCAGACTAGCATGATTTTCTAGAGTGCAATCGCTCACAGATCAACACGACATACAAGAGTGCAGTCGCACACAGACTAGCATGATTTTCTAGAGTGCAATCGCTCACAGATCAGCACATTCTAGAGTGCAATCTCTCACAGATCAACACAACATACAAGTGTGCAGTCGTTCACAGACCAACACGATTTTCTAGAGTGCAATCGCTTACAGATCAACATATTCTAGAGTGCAATCTCTCACAGATCTGCACGACGCGACAATCCCCACAAGGATAAGATGAACCAACAGTTCACATGGCATCATCCTGTGGCCCATCACGGTCACCACTATCACCATGGCCCCATCGCGGTCACCATGTACTATAAAATGCATGAGCATACTCTAACTCTTTTCACCACAATCATTATGTAAATGCAGCTATTAAAAGATTCCCTATTTTTAATTTCATTTAACACTAATGATTTTTCAGATATAACACAGAGCATACTCAAACATGATTATTCACATTAATTTTAATTTCCATAAACACACATAAATCACATCTCCAAATCCAATCCACATAAATTGAATTAAATTCATTTTCGACCCATCCACACATAAACTTCTTCTATAAAATTCATAATATTAAATATTAACACAATAATTACATCAAACGTGAATCACCAAAATTTTCAAACATTAATCACCCATATTCAATCTCCAAAATTTTCAACCATAAATCACCACAACAACATTAATATATCAGTGTTCTCCCCACCGCCAACTACATAAACATGAATATTTATAACAATTTGTTCACAATAAAACTACTACAAACACAACAAAATTCCCAAAATTAAATATTTCTCACACACCATCCCTTTAAAACCAAATAATCTATATTATTTACTTAAAACTAAATGAAACAAATATTGTCCAAATTTTACATACCCACTGGACTATTAAAACACCGAAATTTTTGAGTTAATAAAATACTCTAAATTTTTTTTCTTTTTAAACTCAGTCCAAGAGTAATTAAAAGAGTAAAATTTTAAACTCTAACCATTTTTGATTTCAATCAATTAAATTTCAAACAATTCAAACATAACTGACCCAATTGCAAAACTCCACATTTTTACACATAACCCACCAAATTTCATCAATTCATTTGCCACAAAATTCGCAAATAAATCACATCTAAAAAATTCATAATAATAATTATAAACATATAAACCACATCAAATATGGATCACCATAAACCACGCCTCAAATTTAAATTTCACTAAATCGAACTTAATCGCATTAAATTCATTTTCTACAAATTCACACGTCAAATACATTAAATTTCATTTCCACAAAATCACAAATAATATCCGAAATGCAAACTAAAAGTTTGGAAGGAGTCCTTACCTCCATTGTAGCTTTAATACCGATTTTGGCATCGCGTTTAATTCCGGAAAAACCAACACTTAGCTTGTTTTGCTTTTGAAACAGAGGAGAAGAAAGAAAGAAGATACAAGGCAAACGTGAAAGCTACAGGGAAAAATGTTCTCTTCCTTTCTTTGCCTTTTACACACACAGGCATATGTACACACACACATCCATACATATATATATTATAATAAAATTAATTCCAAAACAAATATCTAGATACTTTTATAAAAATCATTATTATACATGTCACCTCGCGTCACATCAGAATTATTCATCGAGGAATAATTTTAATCGGATCTCCAAAAAGATATTTTTGGCATTTAACTCACAAAATGCTATAAAATTGGCTAAAAAGTCTAAGAAATTCAACACAAAATTCCCCAAAATACATAAATTAGAAGTTAAAATTAAGGGTCTTACATTACTACCCTCTAAAAAGAAGTTTCGTCCTCCAAACTTAAAGTACGAGTAACAATCCACACTAAGTTTATACTCAAATTCCACGTACAAGTCGCAACTTGTTTCACCCGACCCACTCGAAGAAAGTGTTGCCTACCCCTTTTTATAGGGTGCTTAATAACTCTATACATTACCATAGTCGAAAAGACTCACCCGTTCCATTCAACATGATGTTGTTTACTATCAACAAGAGATTAAGGATGATCATTTCCTCAATTTGTCAAGAAGTAGCCAACAACCATGATGGTGGCTTAGACTATCTTAACCGAATTGTAATAGCGCTCTTTGCGACTTGCACTTAAGATTATTCTAATGCACAAGCGGTTAAACAATCTCCTCAAGGTCCACTGAGTTTTTCCTTATTTTCCTATAACTTTGATCATATCGACGAAGTACAATCGCCAATAGCTATGTCACATAGCCTCATATTCATCCACTTGGTATGAATCATCCATTAGGTATCAAACTGAAACACTAAGTATGACATTAATATACTAAGCACAAAACAATCATTACCGCTGAGAACTCCCTAATTTCTCTATTGCCCACAAATCCTTAATTTCTTTAGGCGCACAACTACATCGAACCACAATGTCCTTATCAAAATGTTTGCTAACTTTAATAATTACATCCCAACGTCCGGTTGGTGATCAAAGTTTCCTCAAATGTTTTCGACAACATGCCAGAACTATACCACCTACAACACACAAACTTCCTTCAAGTTTAGTGCTTCATTTCAAGAGTCACGTCTCCAACAAAATCCAACTTGAATTTCATTCCTAATTAAGACCTACATTTGTCTCATGCCTTAACACCTCAAATTCACACTTCACTAATCCATTTCCTATGGAGTAATTAGCGATAACCTCATTCGCATAACTTTGCAGTAAAATATACTAAAGACCCACATATATTTCATCGTCCATCTAGTCATTGAAACACTCATTTTAAATCTTAACGCTTAACTTCCCAAGACCATCATCTAAACCATAAATCATTTGTTACATTTCTTCTTTATCAATTTCTATCATTAAATAAAATTCTAAAATCTGATCCTCGAAATCTCCAAATACTCATCAAATCGTCTAATTTCATCCATTTCATCATAAGATATAATACAAGGTCTTATTCATTATTGACTCTAATTATCTTAGTAATCTCACCAATGAAAACTTTTCTAATAACATCACAATGTTTTTAGTAAATCTTCAAACACTTTCATCCTTAACATGAATTATTTGTCACTTACCTAACTCAACTCCCTCTGTTATAAAAGTTTTAGGCATTACTTGGTCCTCCGTCCAACCTTGTGGATTTTTAATCATTGACTTAAAGATCAACCATCTTAGGGTCCCAAATCAAATCTCGAATTATCCTTCCGACCTATCAAAATATTAACATTCTCCTAGTAATTACCACCTTTAGTAGACTCTCAAAACTTACATTGTTACAATCTCTAAACATTCTCGTACTATGTACTTTCAATTCCATTTAATAGTAACATGCGATTCAATACATCAAGTCTTAACTCCTTATGTTTTTCCGAACATCACTCAAAATTCACGCTTACGTGTCTATAGTTTCATCTAAAATCACTATCCATACTTACCATCTCCTAATCCACACAGAGATTTGTCACTTATCGAAGAAATATATATTTTCACTCCTATAATTGTCATGAGATTCATACTTAACAATCTGAGCCGCGAATCTAGTTTAACTCGAATGCTCGACTTCACCCCTCAAGGTATCGACTATTCCTTAAAGTGTACTGTATCTTTGAGCTACCATCAACAACATAGCCTCTATGTCCTTGGAACCACTTCATAAATCCCATGTCATCATGATTCACCTCAACCCAGTCTGACAATTAATCATTTCGAATATCTTTTCCACTTCTTGAAGTTATTGATCAGCTTTTTCTGAGTTTTCATCACCCTTGAACTTTGGAGGATGGTAACGACGAAAATCTTCTAATACTCTTGATGCAGCAGTACATATCTCTATTTCCCTCTTCTCCAGATCCCGTAGAGTCTATGCAGCTATTTGTGCAACAACAGGAACATCCATGTTATTCATAGCTTTAACCATTTGATCATCCCTATTGACGTTCACTCTTGCAGCGTCATTCCTTCTTGGAGGTATTGTTTCCTCAAAACCAACATCAAGAAGAGTCTTCACACCACTTCAAAAATAACATTTATAATAACTTATACTGGATTTTTTATGGAAAATTTGCAGTAGATAAGAAAATTTATTTCTTAGGAAGTAAATATTTTTAAAACTAATTTACGATATCACATTCCTCTAAATACAGATGTAAAATTTAACTTTATTTGTCAATGAAAACAGTGTAATCTCAATGAACTTCACTTAACTATAATTTCTTAATTTGATTCCAAAAACTTCAAAGTAGTTGTAAGGTTTTCATAAAAAAAGTTGTTTCTAATTAAAAAGTAAAAGTACAATACAAACTACAACTCTTAAGTCTCGGTATCACTATTAGAATGAGATTTTTCTCAAATTTGGACTTCAAGACTGATTAACCTGTAATAGCTGCAATTTTGCAAATGCAGGGCCAAGTCATTCAAATACTAAAAAAGAAGGAGATGAGTTTTGAAATAATTTTAATAGTACAATATAAGTAAGGAGTATACGCAAACAATTATAATAGACAGTATCATAATCACACTATGAAACATCAAAATATTTAACCAAATAGTACCATATTATAGCATCAAAGTTACTCAAGTAAAATAATTATCTCATTATAATGTGCATCAAATCATCTAAGTGTAATTATTATTACTTTTGAAACACAACAATCACAACAAAACAATCATAAGAAAATACAACGTTACGTTTGAGCTTAGACTCTACTTCACAATGCAGTACCATTCTAACTTTGAAGTACTTGGTTAAGATGCTTGATACTATGTCATCATTCGGTGGACAGACAATTCAAATTGATCATAACGTCATAGATCCCCTCAACTCAACATGAGACACATATATACAACAGTCAAGATAAATGTTTGTTGGAAGATAGCTCTCGATATTTGGAGTGCTACCTTCAAGTCATCTAGGAATTCCCCACTCGAATACCTCCAATGTAAGACCCATAGTTTTTAAATCCTAAATTATTCAATTTTAGGGTATTTTGTGTGAAATTTCTTAGACTGTTAGCCAGTTTTTGGTATGAAGTGTGTTAAATGCCAAAAATATATTTTTAGAAATTGGATTAAAAATTTTTGTCGGAAAATAATTTATTTAGATTACGAAGAATATAATTCCGGACAGTTAGTTAAAAATATCACTCGTTGTAGAAAATCTATCTTTCAATTGAGTTGCGACGAGAATAGATATTTCATTAAATTAGATGAATAAAGTGAGGTGTGTAAGAGTTGGTAGATATTCGTTTGAGTTTGGTTTTAAATATAATATAAATGTATATATATATGTATATATATATTATTATTATAAGTATATATATATATATATATGTGTGTGTGGTTACAAAGGAAAAGATGAAAAGAAAAGAAACAGAGGAAGCAGATCGCTCCCCTCCTCGCAAACACATCATCCTTCTTCCGCCATTCTTTTGGTTTTGCATTCTTTTTCTTTCTTGGGCTTCAAGAATAGAAACCTAAGGATTAGTGGGAGAGAATACAAGGATTTCTCAACTTCACTCTTCCTCGTTGATTCGAAAACGAAGTAAAACAGTGTTAGGGATTTTAAAACCGTCAAACACAAACCTCTCCGTTTCATCTAGATCTAAGCTTCGTTTCGCGAAGAGATAGAAGGGAATTTTGCTCACCACTCCGCTACGATGCTAGGGGACCAACTTTGGAAGCGACATTGTGAGCGGAGATTTTACGGGATTTACTCGCGGTACCGTAATCGCACGTTAAAGCTAACGTGAAGGTAAGGGCTCCTTCCAAACTTTTAGCTTGCATTTATGGACTTATCTGTGATTGTGTGGAAAAGAATTTGTTAGGGTTGGAGTGTTGATTTGGGGAAAAAGAATTTAATGCTTCGTGGGTGAAATTCTAATGTGGGGTTTTTGTGATATGGATGAATGTTTCGCACAAAATGAATTTAACTCATTTATGTATGATTTTGAGTAAATGAAACTTGTTGTGTTTGAGTGGTGGGTTGTGTTGATTGGTATCGTCGTATATGACGTGTTCTTAATTAATACTGATCAAATTTGATATGTGTATGGTTGGATTTTGTGGATAAATGAATTGATGTGTTTGGGGTGAATCGTGGATTGAATTTGATAATATGTTTGAGTTTGCTTTGAGTGGAATTTGAAAACCATTAAGTTAAACGAGTATTAAGAATGGGGAATCTTTTAATGTCTTGTTTACTTAATGTGTGTTTGTGAAAATCGTTTAAGTTAAATGAGTGTTAAGAATGGGGAATCTCTTAATGTCTTGTTTACTTAATGTTTGTTTTAAAAATCGTTTAAGTTAAAAGAGTATTAAGAATGGGGAATCTCTCAATATTTTTGTTTACTTAATGTTTGTTTTGAAAATCGTTTAAGTTAAAAGAGTATTAAGAATGGGGAATTTCTTAATATTTTTGTTTACTTAATGTTTGTTGTGAAAATCGTTTAAGTTAAATGAGTATTAAAAATGGGGAATCTTTTAATATATGCATTTACTTAACGATTGTAGTGGATAGAGTTAGGGTATGCTCAGGCAGTTCATAGTGATAGTGGTAACTGAGATGATGCCATGTGATTTGTTGGTTCATCTCATCCATGGGAAACGAGACGATTCCATGTGATTTGTTGGTTCATCTTGTCCATGGGCCACGAGATGATTCCATGTGATTTGTTGGTTCATCTTATCCTTGTGGGGATTGTCGCGTCAAGATGATTCCATGTGATTTGTTGGTTCATCTTGTATGTGTTGGGATTTTCGAGTCAAGGTGATTCCATGTGATTTGTTGGTTCATCTTGTCTGTGTTGGGACTTATCTGTGATTGTGAGGAAAAGAATTTGTTAGGGTTGGAGTGTTGATTTGTGGAAAAAGAATTTAATGCTTCGTGGGTGAAATTCTAATGTGGGGTTTTGGTGATATTGATTAATGTTTCGCACAAAATGAATTTAACTCATTTATGTATGATTTTGAGTAAATGAAACTTGTTGTGTTTGAGTGGTGGGTTGTGTTGATTGGTATCGTCGTATTTGATGTGTTCTTAATTAATACTGATGAATTTGATATGTGTATGGTTGGATTTTGTGGATAAATGAATTGATGTGTTTGGGGTGAATCGTGGATTGAATTTGATAATATGTTTGAGTTTGTTTTGAGTGGAATTTGAAAACCATTAAGTTAAACGAGTATTAAGAATGGGAAATCTTTTAATGTCTTGTTTACTTAATGTGTGTTTGTGAAAATCGTCTAAGTTAAATGAGTATTAAGAATGGAGAATCTCTTAATGTCTTGTTTACTTAATATTTGTTTTGAAAATCGTTTAAGTTAAAAAAGTATTAAGAATGGGGAATCTCTCAATATTTCTGTTTACATAATGTTTGTTTTGAAAATCGTTTAAGTTAAAAGAGTATTAAGAATGGGGAATCTCTTAATATTTTTGTTTACTTAATGTTTATTGTGAAAATCGTTTAAGTTAAATGAGTATTAAAAATGGGGAATCTTTTAATATCT
>JBBPBT010000066.1:578550-592275 GCA_037974875.1 Cicer bijugum | reverse complement strand
ATATATATATAAAAGTGCGACACTTTAATTCCTACAATAATATATATAATAATTTACACTATATTTGTATATAAACTTGCAATGGATAAATAAATAAAATTTACCAGAAAAAAGAAACTTTCATAAGTTATACCGAATATCACATTTCTCAAGATTTTAATCCAAAATATTGTTTCTAATTAAATAAAATAAATACAACTTGTAGCCCTCATTTCAGGTATATCACTTATCAAAGGTGCAATCTCTCACGGATCAGCATGATTTACTAGCGTGCAGTCGCTCACAAACCAGCACGACATACAAGAGTGTAGTCGCTCATAGACCAGCATGATTTTCTAGAGTGCAATCGCTCATAGATCAGCATTTTTTAGAATGCAATATCTCACAGATCATCACGACATACAAGAGTGCAGTCGCTCACAGACTAGCACGACATACAAGAGTGCAGTCGCTCATAGACCAGCATGATTTTCTAGAGTGCAATCGCTCATAGATCAGCATTTTTTAGAATGCAATATCTCACAGATCATCACGACATACAAGAGTGCAGTCGCTCACAGACTAGCACGATTTTCTAGAGTGCAATTGCTCACATATCAGCACATTCTATAGTGCAATCTCATAGATCAGCACGACATACAAGAGTGCAGTCGCTCACAGACTAGCACGATTTTCTAGAGTGCAATTGCTCATAGATCAGCACATTCTAGAGAGTAATCTCTCACAGATCAGCACAACATACAAGAGTGCAGTCGCTCACAAACCAACATGATTTTCTAGAGTGCAATCGCTCACAGATCAGCACCACATACAAGAGTGCAGTCGCTCATAGACTAGCACGATTTTCTAAAGTGCAATCGCTCACAAATCAGCACATTCTAGAGTGCAATCTCTCACAGATCAGCACAACATACAAGAATGCAGTCGCTCACAGACCAACACGGTTTTCTAGAGTGCAATCGCTTACAGATCAGCATATTCTAGAGTGCAATCTCTCACAGATCTCCACGATAAGATAATCCCCGCAAGGATAAGATGAACCAACAATTCACATGGCATCATCCCGTGGCCAATCGCGGTCACCACTATCACCATTGCCTCATCTCGGTCACCATGTACTATGAAATGCATGAGCATACTCTGACTCTTTTCACCATAATCATTAAGTAAATGCCGCTATTAAAAGATTCTCCATTTTTAATGTTCATTTAACACTAATGATTTTTCAAATACAACACAGAGCATACTCAAACATCTATTTTTTTGCTCAAACTCCTTTTTTTTTTGTATAATATCAATTTCAGTTCAAACTTATTTATTTGAAAATAACCCATTACGTAACTCAAACACATCAAATTTAATTACCGTCAATTCACACCAACAACAATCAATTGAATTCCACAACACGCATATAGTTCCTCAATTAAATTTCATCAATTCATTTTCCAAAAAATTCGCAAATAAATCACATCTCAAAAACTCATATTAATAATTATGAACATATAAACCACATCAAATATGGATCACCACAAACCACACCTCAAATTTAAATTTCACTAAATCGCACATAATCGCATTAAATTCATTTTCAACAAATTCACACATCAAATACATCAAATTTCTTTTCCACAAAATCACAAATAATGTCCTAAATACAAACTAAAAGTTTGGAAGGAGCCCTTACCTCCATTGTAGCTTTAACAACCGATTTCGACATCACAATTAATTCCGGTAAAATTTATGTTTGTGACGTCTTTCCAAAAACAAGCTCACTAGCACCAGAGCGTGGCTCTTTTGTCACTTCCCAAATGGAGGCTTAGAAGTTGAAGAAAAATGAAAGTATATGTTTGTGGGTTTTTGGAAAAACCACACACTTTGCTTGTTTTGCTTTTGAAACAGAGGAGAAGTAAGAAAGAAGATGCAAGGCAAACATGAAAGCTACAGGGAAAAATATTCTCTTCCTTTCTTTTCCTTTAAAATACACACACGTGTATATATATATATATATATATATATATATATATATTATAATAAAATTAATTCTAAAACAAATATCTAGATATTTTTTTAATAATCATTACTACGCCTATCACCTCACATCATATCAGAATTATTCATCGACGAATAATTTTAATCGGGTTTCCAAAAAGATATTTTTGACATTTTACTCACAAAATGCCATAAAATTGGCTAAAAAACCTCAGAAATTCAACACAAAATTCCCCAAAATACATAAATTAGAAGTTAAAATTAAGGGTTTTACATTACTACCCTCTAAAAAGAAGTTTCGTCCTCCAAACTTAAAGTACAAGTAACCATCCACACTAAGTTTATACTCAAATTCCACTTACAAGTCACAAATTGTTTCACCCGGTCCACTCGAAGAAAGTGTTGCCTACCCATTTTCATAGGGTGCTTACTAACTCTATACGTTACCATAGCCGGAAAGACTCACCCGTTCCATTCAACATGATGTTGTTTACTATCAACAAGAGATTAAGGATGATCAGTTCCTCAATTTGTCAAGAAGTAGCCAACAACCATGATGGTGGCTTAGACTATCTTAACTGAAATGTAATAGCGCTCTTTGAAACTTGCACTTAAGGTTATTCTAATGCACAAGTAGTCAAACAATATCCTCAAGGTCCACTGAGTTTTTTCTTATTTTCCTATAACTTTGATCCTATCGACGATGTACAATCGCCCATCGCTGTGTCACATAGCCTCAAATGCATCCACTTGATATGAATCATCCATTAGGTATCAAACTGAAACACTAAGTATGACATTAATATACTAAGCACGAAACAATCATTACTGCCGGGAACTCCCTAATTTCTCCATTGCCCACAAATCCTTGATTTCTTTAGGCGCACAACTAGATCAAACCACAATGTCCTTATCAAAATGTTTGTCTAATTTTTAACTTTAATAATTACATCCCAACATCCGGTTGGTGATCAAATTTTCCTCAAATATTTTCGACAACATGCCAGAACTATACCACCTACAACACACAAACTTCCTTCAGGTTTAGTGCTTCATTTCAAGATTCACGTCTCCAATAAAATCCAACTTGAATTTCATTCTTGATTAAGACCTACATTTCTCTCATGCCTTAACACCTCAAATTCACACTTCACTAATCCATTTCCTATGGAGTAATTAGCGATAACCTCAATCGCATAACTTTGCAGTAAAATATGTTAAAGACACACATATATATCATCGTCCATCTAGTCACTGAAACACTCATTTTAAATATTAACGCTTGACTTCCCAAGATCATCATCTAAACCATAAATCATTTGTTACATTTCTTCTTTTTCAATTTCTATCATTAAATAAAATTCTAAAATCTGATCCTCGAAATCTCCAAATACTCATCACATCGTCTAATTTCATCCATTTCATCTTAAGATATAATAAAAGGTCTTATTCATTATTGACTCTAATCGCCTAGTAATGTCACTAATGAAAACTTTTCCAATAACAGCACAATGTTTTTAGTAAATCTTCAAACACTTCCATCCTTAACATGAATTACTTATCACTTGCCTAAGTCAACTCCCTCGGTTATGAAAGTTTTAGGCATTACTTGGTCCTCCATCCAACCTTGTGGATTTTTAATCATTGACTTAAAGATCAACCATCTTAGGGTCCCAAATCAAATCTCGAATAATCCCTCAAACCTATCCAAATATTAACATTCTCCTAGTAATTATCATCCTTTAATAGACTCTCAATTCTTACATTGTTACAATCTCTAAATATTCTCGTACTATGTACTTTCAATTCTATTTAATAGTAACATGTGATTCAATACATCAAGTCTTAACTCCTTATGTTTTTCCGAACATCACTCAAAATTCACACTTACGTGTCTATAATTTCATCTAAAATCACTATCCATACTTACCATCTCCTAATCCACACAGAGATTTGTCACTTATCAAAGAAATATATATTTTCACTCCTATAATCGTCATGAGATTGATACTTAATAATCTGAGCCGCGAATCTAGTTTAACTCGAATGCTCAACTTTACCCCTCAAGGTATCGACTATTCCTCAAAGTGTACTTTATCTAACAAAGATAGTAATTACCCCTAATGTGCAACCCCCTTTAACTTCAATACAAGTCTCTTTCGTTGACACCTAAGCACCAAATATTATTCCAAATGGAAACCATGTCTTCTCAATAATTCTATTGTGTTCACACCCCTTTGGCAATTATCAAACTTCATCTAGTCTCATCCCGAAATCTACCCAGCGAACATCTAATATTCTTCTTAAAAAGATCTCCACTTAGATTTTCACAAGAAATCGCCTATTAGTCTAACTTTAATCCATCCATACCCATCATCTTTGAGTTACCATCAACAACATAGCCTCTACGTCCTTGGAACCACTTCATAAATCCCATGTCATCATGATTCGCCTCAACCCTGCCTGACAATTAATCATTTCTAAGATCTTTTCCACTTCTTGAATCTATTGATCAGCTTTTTTTGAGTTCTCATCACCCTTGAACTTTGGAGGATGGTAACGGCGAAAATCTTCTAATCCTCTTGACGCAGCAACACATATCTCTATTTCCCTCTTCTCCAGATCCCGTAGAGTATATGCAGCTGTTTGTGCAACAACAAGAACATCCATGTTATTCATAGCTTTAACCATTTGATCATCCCTATTGACGTTCACTATTTCAGCGTTGTTCCTTCTTGGAGGTATTGTTTCCTCAAAACCAACATCAAGAAGAGCCTTAACACCACTTCAAATCATTCCAAAACTAACTTCCAATCATGAAAAGTCTTAACTTTCTTATGTGTAATTTCATCTTCTTTACTGGATTTTTTTATGGAAAATTTGCAGCAGATAAGAAAATTTATTTCCTAGGAAATAAATATTTTTAAAACTCATTTACGATATCACATTCCTCAAAATACAGATGTAAAATTTAACTTTCTTTCTCAATAAAAATAGTGTAATCTCAATGAACTTCACTTAACTATAATTTCTTAATTTGATTCCAAAAACTTCTAAGTACTTGTAAGGTTTTCATAAAAAAAAAGTAGTTTCTAATTAAAAAGTAAAAGTACAATATAAACTACAACTCTTAAGTATCGGTATCACCTATTAGAATGAGATTTTTCTCAAATTTGAACTTCAAGACTGATTAACCAGTAATAGCTACGATTTTGCAAACGCAGGACCAAGTCATTCAAATACAAAAAATGAAGGAGATGAGTTTTGAAATAATTTTAATAGTTTAGTATAAGTAAGGAGTATACGGAAACAATTATAATAGACGGTATCATAATCACACTACGAAACACCAAAATATTTAAGTAAATAGTACCATATTATAGCATCAAAGTTACTCAAGTAAAATAATTATCTCATTATAATGTGCATCAAATTATCTAAGTGTAATTATTATTACTTTTGAAACACAACAATCACAACAAAACAATCATAAGAAAATACAACGTTTTGTATGAGTTTAGACTCTACTTCAAAATGTGGTACCATTCTAACTCTGAAGTACTTGATTAAGAAGCTTGATACTATGTCATCATTCGATGGACAGACAATTCAAATTGGTCATAACGTCATAGATCCCCTCAACTCAACCAGAGACACATATATACGACAGTCAAGGTAAATGTTCGTTGGAAGATAGCTCTCGATTTTTGGAGTGCTACCTTCAAGTCATCTAGGAATTCCCCACTCGAATACCTCCAAAGTCTAATAATCTTGCCTTAAGGCGCAACAGCAGACCACCATGATCAGACTCTTTTAGTTTTACTTCCCCACAATTATTAGGCTTGTTAAACCTAACTATATGATGACAAAGTAATCTCCATTTCAAAAATTCTCAATATTTATATTCTCCCCTTGTTAGACTATGATACTCCATTAAGACTATCATCTCAAACACAAATTAAAATTAAATTTATTTCACAAACTTGGGGGTTACTTTAATATTATCATCACAAATCCAAAACATCACTATCATTAATCATATCTCATCACCTAAATTCATCATAATATTATAGCATCACTATCATCAATCATACATCATGACATGGACTTATCATAAATTTATCACATTATTAAAGTAGGGATCCTACCATTCCTCTATAGGTATTCTGGTTAATTTTTTAGTCTGGATAATCTTTTTCAAGTGAACAAATAGGGTGCATTGGTGTAGCCATAAGTTCACAATCATTCACGTTAAACTTATTGAAAAGTTCTTTTGTACATTTAGTTTGATGAACATATATATCTTTTCGACTTTGCTGAATTTGTTTCCCTAAGAAGAAACTTGAGTTCCCCAATTAGAAAGTTATTATTTGCAGCAAAAGATCGTAGGCTCACTTGATGAGAGTAAGTCAAACAAAATGGTATCTTTTAGTGATGATCTAGTCCTCAATGGATCACTTGCATGTTCCATTTTTATAGTTTCAAGATGAGACGACTTGAACTTCCATTAATAACTTTTTTCATATTTGCATTTTTTTTAGTTCTTCTAGTTTTTCTACATCTGCTTCCCTCTGGTTCTTGTAAACCTACACTTTCATCGTCTTGATATCACTTTTTAATGTCAAGATGTTTGTTATCAAATTTAACATCTTTTTAGTGGTAGTTTTGTAACTAAGCTTAGGAAGACCTCTGACTAGTTGAAGTTTATTCAGTTTTGAAATTTATATAAGGTTTGGTTAACTTAATCTTTTGTGACAAATTAGTTTCTCTTCATTTACTGACATAAGAAACTTAACCTCTTGTTTCCCTAGACTACACAAATTTAACTTATTAATGTTGTTTTGCTTCTTACTTGTAAATAGTACTGATTCATCATACTAACTAATTGTCTTGCATGTTTTTTGATTAAATATAATATCAAAATTATTATCATTTAACTTACTAATACTTAATAAATTATGCTTAAGACCTTTTACAAACAAGACATCTTTAATAGAAGGAGAAGTACCATTTCCAATTGTACCTTAACCAAATGATTTGGCCTTTTGGCTTTCCTCCAAAAGTCAATGTGCCTCCTTTGCTTAATGTTAGTTCTTGTAACATAGACTTTTCTTATGTCATGTTTCGCGAGCATTCATTGTTCAGGTACAATAATTGGTATTTTAACTTGGTTGTTTATGACGTATGCAACATAGACAATTTTGTTCTTAGGTACCCAAATTTGGTTGGGTCATTATTTGTCAGTCTTGAAATGTTTCTTGTCTTTCCTTGTGTTTAACATGGGACAAGATAATTTGAAGTGACATTTACTAATTTGATTTCATTATTAAAATAATTTATTATAAACTTGAGGTGTTACACATTGCACATGTTCAAGATCTAGTGCTTTTGAAAAGTAACATAGTGTATTTTAAGTTTGATCCACATTCTTTGAGTGTTTGAACTATTTCTTTTGTATGAAATTTCAATTTCCACGTAATATCTTGAAATATCAATATTAGTCTCATGTTCTTACTTTAAAAATAAGGAATATTTGGACAAAAATAATAAATGATATTTGTCTAACACACTATTTATAGATTAAATGTTGAAGGAACCCTAAATTTGAGGAAGCGCAAGAGAATTTTGAGTTTGTTGTGGGAGATAAAGGAAACTAACAAATGAAAATTACAATGTTATTCTAAATTAAACTTGGTATATATGTATACCCCATTTTCAAATTATATATTCAAATGTTTGATTATATTCGAATGTTGGTTTTTGATCATATTTTTTAGTGTATTTAGTCCATGTATAATTTTATGAATAGATTTAATATATATATATGTTGGATTCACTAAATCCCATCACTACAAGAATAATAGGATTTTGTGAGGGCCAAAAGCCCTCACAAAGGGGAAAAACAGCCACAAATGTGGCTTTTGTGAGGGCTTTTGGCAGCCACAAATAAGCTGGTCACAAAATTTTGTGAGGGCTTTTGCAGCCACAAAGTGCTGAAACAGGTTGGATTTTGTGAGGGCTTTTGCAGCCACAAAATCCTGCATTTGTGAGGGCATAGGCCGCCACAAAAGACAGGGCTGACTGGATTTTGTGACGGCTTTTGGCCGCCACAAAATCATGCTGACTAGATTTTGTGAGGGCTTTTGGCTGCCACAAAATCTTGCTGACTGGACCTTTGTGAGGGCTTTTGGCCGCCACAAAATCTTGCTGACTGGACATTTGTGAGGGCTTTTGGCCGCCACAAATGCCAACGTAAAATATAAATTAATTTTTATTTTATTTCAATAATTATAATTAATATAATTAATATATTTAATATATTTTGTATTGAATATAATTAATATAATTAATATTATATATAATAAATTAATATAATTATAATTATAATTAATATAATTAATATATTTATAAATTAATAATAAAATTTAAATTATAATTAAAATAAATTTGAAAGACTAATAATTAAATTATTTAAATTTAATATATATATATATATAATAAACTAATCTTAATATAATTAAAAATTTAAAATAAAATATTTAAATTAAAAATAAAGAATAATAATTAAATTATTTAAATAATAAAATATTAATTATAAAATATTTAAATTAATTAAAATATATTTAAATTATTAATAATAAAATATTTAAATATTTAAATTAATAATTATAATTAAACATTAATTTAAATTAATGTAAATTATAAATAAATTATAATTTAAATTAAAATTAAATTAAAATTTAAATAATATTAAATATTAAATATTAATTATTAAATATTAAAAATTAAATATTAAAAATAAATATTAAATATTAAAATTAAAATAAATATTGTATATAAAAACATAATATTAATAATAATTAAAGCTAGCTATAGCAATCATGATAAAATCAAATAAAACATGCATTCCAAAATTATCAATTAATGTCTTACAAACCCAAAATTAACAAATAATGTCTTACAAAGTGGAAATTAATTAAACACACATTAATAATGTCATACAACCCAAAAATAAATTATGAAATTCTTCAAATGATCACATCAATCATCATAATAATTCGTCTGATCAGCTCCACTCCCACCATCATTATTTCCTGCATTCATACCTGACGAAAGAAGTCCTTCAAAAGTATTATGCATTTGTGTTGGAGGAGACATCATGCTTTGAAATTGAATTTCATCAATGGCACCACCAGTAGTCGAAGGACGAGCCCTAGCTGGATGAGGTTGATTTAAATCTGGTCTGATCAACCCAGCTGTTGGCATAGTCGGTCGGTATGCAGTTTGATAATCTGGTTGAGGTTGAGGAAGTTGATGTGAAGATGATGGAGCATACTGATAATTATGAAAATATTGTTGTTGCTAAAACATTGGCGGCTGTTGTTGATGGAAGGCAGAGTTCGAAGGATCCTGTTGCTGTTGTTGTTGGAAAGTTGGAGGCGGTTGATGCTGCTGGGAGTATTGGGAGTAACTCTGTTGCTGCTGGAAAATTGGTTGTTGGTGCAAGTACTGAGGCCGAGGCGGGAACTGCTGATGAACGACAGGAGGAAATAAAAATCAACACTACTAATCAAGACTTATTTAAAACAAAAAATAATAATATCATCAATTTTAATAATGTTTTTTAAATAATAATTATATTAAAACCAATATATTTTAACCATGTGGTTTGAAACTTTAATTTATCATATATTAATATGTAAACAACATCATTACTATTTTTTTAAAAATAAATATATAAAACTAATCTAAATATATATATATATATATATATATATATATATTACTAATCTATATTTTAAAAATAATCTATATATAAATATATAGATTATTATTTTTTTAAATAATCTATATTATATAAATAATCTATATTATATAAATAATCTATATAATCTATATGTAAACAACATCATTACTATTTTTTTAAAAATAAATATATATACTAATCTAAATTTAAAATATATAAAATACAAACTTGAATGCCGAGTAGCGTCTGACTTCAAGCTTCCACTCACGTACGATGCTTGCAAGTCTTCGAAATAATTAACAAGCACTATAAAAATAAAAATCAATAACATTAATTAGTTATATCATATTAAAAAATAAAATTATAAATTAATTACATATATAATATAAATTACATATATAATATAAATTAATTACATACATAATATAAAATTAAACTTACAAAATTTATATGATGTGTAATTTGTAGAGAGAAGGAGGAGAGAATAGTAAGATATAAGGTTTAGAGAGAAGTTGTATTGCGAAAATGAAGTAGGAAGATGGGAGACTATATATAGTATTTGCATTGGGAATTTGTGGCGGCCTTGCCCGTCACAAAAGCCAACGGCTCATTCCATTTGTGGCGGCCTTGCTCGTCAGAAACTCCAACGGCTAGCAAGGATTTTGTGGCGGCCTTTGCCGCCAGTAATGCCAACGGATATGTCCAGTTGTGACGGCTTGAGCGGCCAGAAAATCCAGCTGGATTTACGCGTGATTTGTGGCGGCCTTTGCAGCCAGTAATGCCACGTCCCCAATCCTTTGTGGCGGCATAGGCCGCCACAAATACCCTGGTCCCATCAGCTAATTGTGACGGATCTGGCCCTCACAAAATTCATTTTTGTGGCTGTAAAAGCCCTCACAAAATCCCTAAATATTTAACTGGATTTTGTGGCTGCCTAAGCCCTCACAAAATCACAACAGTGTGATTTTGTGAGGGCTTAGGCAGCCATAAAATCCAGTTAAATATTTAAAAATTTGTGAGGGCTTTTTCAGCCACAAAAGATGACCAATTTTAATTTTAACCTTTGTGAGGGCTTTTTCGGTCACAAATTTGTGAGGGTTTTATTCGGCCACAAAATATTTATAAAGTTGACCACAAAATGGAGAAATTCTTGTAGTGCATATTGGGTAGAATTTGACACAATTCAGTGTTTATAAGAGTATGAAATGCTAGTCAGTGAACTGAGTTGGGTGGCGCCAACTTGTGACCCAAGTGTGGGCACAAAGGTGATATAACAAGGCTTTTGCTTAAAAGGTTAGGTTGGTGCAGGCACCATGCTGACCTTCCCACTATAAGATAAGAGTCAGGTCATGGGACTCGAGTGAAGGCATGGATGTTGTGGCTCTTAGACATGAGTGCATAGCATGACACTACTAGAAAAACAAGATTTAGCGTCGGCCAAAAGCCGACGCTAATTGAGCAAAAGCCGACGCTAACGTTGATTTAGCGTCGAGGTCGGGCCCAGGCTAAAACGGTCGAAGCAAATTCTTAGCGTCGGCCAAATACCATCAGCTAAAATGCAATTTTCTTATAGTGTGAGGCTTTTGACAGTGGAGGGATCACATGCTTTTGCACCTCTAGTCCACAACAATTGGTGAGCCTAACTATTGATCCATCACTCTTTGTTTTGTTCAAACAAAATAAAGCTAAAGTTTATTCACTTTATAATTAGTATTGATATATATTTATATTTATGATTTTAAAGATTTGGTTCTCAAATGAAAGGAGAACAAATAATTCGAATATTAGTCAGGAGGTAAGCAAAGTATTGTATATTACTATTTGTAATAAATAGTAATAATTTTCTTTTTGATTAACTAGTTCATTATATTATATTATATTATATTATATTATATTATATTATATTATATTATATTATATTATATTATATTATATTTTTTTTCATCTGATTTTAATGATTCAGTTCTCAAATCAAAGGTGAACAAATGATTCAGATATTAGTGAGAAGGTAAGCAAAGAATTATCAACTATTGTTAAAATTTTATTTAAAATTCATATTCTTTTGAATACTGAATTATTTATTGCATCATTATTTAAAATACTACTTAAAATATTACTCGAATACTGAATATTTTATTGAACTCTCATATTGCTTAAAATATATATCATATATTCTAATGAGTCTAAGTGATTATTGTATTTTTTTTTAATGATAAATATCATCATAAAACTCACTGACAACTGTAAAATCCTGAATTACAATTGATTTTTTTCAAAAGAAAAATAAATAAAATAATAAAGTAGAAATAAGTAGCGTCCAAGTCTGCAGAGTTGGGCTATATATAGTATAACTAAACATTCCCTAAAAAAAATTAAACATTGATTCTAGATCGACACCACGCTTATGAATTGGAAACTATAAATATATGCATAAATTATTCTTACAAGACAATAATAACTCAGAGTCTGCCATGCTGAATTGATATCTAGATTTATATAAAAAATTTAGAATTAATACAACTTATTTTGTATAAGGGTTGGAGTATCTTGTTACTCCTTTATTATATTTTCCATATAAAAAGACTAAAATCAAAACGTATACATTGATTGATAAAGTGAAGAGAGATATGATTCATAATATATTTTATTTGTTGTTCCATTTGAGTATTTTATGATGTCGAATAATCAATTGATCCTTTCGTTCATGCTCCTCCAACAATACTAATTAAACATCAAAACAAAAATCAAATAACATTACCAATTAATTACGTGTATAAAATATTGGACACTAAAAACCAATAAAAATATTAAATCAAATCTTGAAAACAATTTAAGGTCATACCTTCAAGATGGATATATGCATAGGTCATAACCTATAAATAGAAAAATATAATGAATTTCCATCAGACAATTAAAGAAAAAAATATATAGCTCATTAAGTATAAGTTGATTTGAATTTTATATTATATTTCTCATACTATTTAAAAAATATTTTCTTGAACTCAAATTAAGTTAGATTTAGCTATATCATAAAATGAAAATTAATGACTAAAATAAGCTCTTTCAAATCATAGACTTAGGATAGTCAAAGATAGTGATTTTGTTGGAACAAAAATACAAAGTATTTCATTTAAGAGTATTTAAACCCAATCACTTTGAATTTTAAAGGGATTAAATCAATATAAAAAAAAATTACTGGATAAAAAATAAGAAAATTGAACATGCACCATCAATATAAATTAGTTTTAAAACAATGTTCAATGAGAAAAGTTATATTTAATAAAACAAAACTAAGTAAAGGAGTATTGATATTCATACTTGGATCAGCTACAACAATGCTTGCAGTACCACCAAAATCGCAAGAGCCTTCAGCTCGCTTCTGGTCTTGATAGTAACTATTAAAAGCATAGGAAGCATGACCTTCGAGAGTGTCTGGTTGAAAACAAAGTCCATTGGACTGAATAGGGAAACAATCAGCTCCAGCTCCACATGCATAATTTAAAGCACTAAGTAATGCTGTCTTATCAGCTCCCTTCTTAGCCACACACCATGTTTTTGCTGCTCCAACAATCATCACATTAATCAAAACCATGGTTGTCACAAACATTAACATAACTGAAATCAACTTTGGTGAGGCCATTGAAGAAATCAAAGAAAATGGTGGAATATTGTTGACGTGATTCTTAATTATTATGTAAAGTGATTTTCTTTAAATCTATTTTTCTCTATATATATAACATGCATGAATTTAATAATATTAAATTATTAAAGTAAAAGTTGTTTCAAAAACAAATATTTACTATATTCTAACATTTTTACTTAAAATATATTACTTTTATTTAGAAAAAAGAATTTTGTAAACTTAAAGGCACGGTAAATATTGATGATTTCTAATTATTGAAGAGAATACTATAGCATCTCTAATAGCCATGAGATGTGATAGAATGAATTTTCTTCTAAAGAAAAAAGATAAAGTTATCAATAGTCAA
>JBBPBT010000066.1:540409-567767 GCA_037974875.1 Cicer bijugum | reverse complement strand
GACTATAAATACAACTATTTCTTCTAAAAAACTAATTAATTAAGTGGGTATTTATGTAATTTACACTGGTTAAGTTAAATTTTTTAATTTATTATTATCTTCCTGCAATAATACTTGTATCTCTGTTAATTTCTATAAAATTAATGTTTCAGCTTTTTAATAAGTCAAAAAGTTCACTATAATGTTTGTTTAATATTTTCTACTTTTAATTTGTTAATTTTGAGCTTCAGTAATATTATCTTTTTTTTCTTTTATAATATCAACGTGCTCTTGAAATATAGTTTAACTTTGTATAATAAAATAATCAAAACATTATTTTGTTTTACTATCATCAGCATTTTTAATTTTTGTCTGATGAAAAGACGTAGAATGTTAGGGGTAGATTAACAAGACTCAATCGTTGTTGGTTTTGATTATACTTTTAAAAATAGTAAATAGCGGTTGTTTTTGTCAAATAAGTTGCTGATTAATTTAATACATCATAAAAATATGTGGGTGGAAATTCGCAACTCCATATATATCAAGTGAGATGACGTGTTATAATAAGAAATGAGATAATTAAATTTAGATCATATAAACCTTATATAGATGGTGATATTGAAATTAAATAGAAAAATTATGTCTTATAAAAAATTGTATTTATTTTAAAAATTTAAACTAATTTTCATATTTTTATAATTTTGAATAATAATTTAAATTAATTGTTGAATTGTTTTTGGAAATAATAAACGACAAGATTGTGTCAATAATCGATATAGTTATCGGTTTAACATTCAAAAGTTCAACCTAGACAAAACTGAAATCGGATTGGTATTAATAAAAATATGTAATTTTTTTAACATAGCATATGAAGCTATAATAGCCAAAACTTAATATAATCTTTATAATTTCAAACAATTTTTTTTATCAATGTATAACTTCGAACAACTAAAATTAAAGTCCATTCTTTAACAAAAATTAAACTTATTTTTTATATATTTGGTATTTCTTAACGGTAATCCCTAAAAAGTAAAAATAATATTAATGAAGTTGCATGGTTCATTAGATAAGGAATTAACTCATACCTACAATGCTACAAGGTTGTGGGTGATGTGATGTGAAAATATATTTAATGGATGTTCGGTAAGAATCTTTTTGCTAATGTGCTTTGAACTTAAAATTATATCATGAACCTAATGAGGTTCCAAAATGTTTTTATCTTTAATTTAGAACAAAACAAAAAATTAAAACAATATTAAATAAACACTCATCGAACTTATATGTAAATCGTTTCTGTATTTATAAGAGAAAATTGTTTCTTACATATAAGCTTTTTACAAAATGTTTTTATTAACAATATATTACATGACATATATTATATATATCGAACTTATATGTAAAAGTTTGCATACAAATTAGTGCTATTATTTTAAAATGAATCCCAATTTACCTGAGAAGTGTGAACGTGAATAAATATGCGTGGAGAGAAAACTTGCAAAGAACGTACACGAACAAGTTTTGGAGTTTTGTCACTTTTCGCATATTCACTACGCCAAAAATGACATTTAACAGCGCACCTTTTACAGCGCTTTCTAAACACAAGCACTGTTGTAAATATATTTTAAAAATAGTGGAGCCTTTTACAGCGCTTTTGATGACAAGCGCTGTAAAAGAAGCGTTGTTGTAGGTCATATAACGTTTGCGCATAACGTTATAAGGCTTTTACAGCGCTTGTCAAAAAAGCACTGTAAAATGAAGCGCTTTCGCGTATTATTTTACAGCGCTTTTTTCACAAGCACTGTAAAATACATGCGCTTTCAAATAATTGAACTACCTATTACAGCGCTTTTTTCACAAGCGATGTAAAATACATGCGCTTTCATTGAATTTAACTACCTAATACAGCGCTTTTGTCACAAGCGTTGTAAAATACATGCGCTTTCATTGAATTTAACTACCTATTACAGCGCTTTTTTCACAAGCGCTGTAAAATACATCTTTCAAATAATTATATACGTTGGAAACCCTCATATCCTCTACATCTTTCAAATAATTGAACCCTAATATCCTCTACGTACTGTGCGGCCATCTACGTTGTCTCAGGTATTTTTTTTTAATTTGTTTTTGTCAAAAAATCTTTAGTTTTTTAATAATTGAAAACTATAAATTGTTATATATATATTAAATCTCTTATACACATATATACCACATGATCTGTTATGTTTTAAAATTGTCAAAAATTGTCAAAACTCATACCACGTGATCTATTCTGTTTTGAAATTGTTAGTTGATATTGGTTTCTTTTTGAAACATGTTGATATGTTTATTAGTTTTGTAACTGCATTTAAAGCTTATTAGTTTTGTAACTGCATTTATATAGGTGGTATAATATAGATAGGAAATGGATGTCAGTCAATCGATTGACAAAAGAGTATGAAATTGGAGTGAAGGAGTTTGTTGAGTTTGCAGTGAATAATGCAAAAGATCCAAATAGAGTAGTTTTTCCTTGTTTAAAATGTTGTTTTAGAAAACGTGTTAGAGAAGATGAATTAGAATGACATCTAGTATGTAATGGAATTGATCAAAGCTACACATGTTGGATAAGACATGGTGAGAAAAAAAAAGGGAAACATTAATTTTGAGAATAGTTCGACATATGCTTCAACTGACTTTGATACAGATACATATGAGCCGGACCGAATTGATGAGATCGCAAAAGCAGTTGAAGAAGATCTTCGAGATTGTCCTAAAAGGTTTGAAAGTTTGTTGTGTGATGCAGAGAATTATATAATGGTTGTACTAAATTCACAAGACTATCAGCGATATTAAAGTGATACAACTTAAAAGCGAGTAATGAATGGTCTGATAAAAGCTTTACAGAATTATTAAAACTCATAAAAGATATGTTGCCAGATGATAATGAACTTCCCAGTCGAACCTACGAGGCTAAACGAATTTTGTGTTCTATTGGCATGAGTAACGAAAGGATTCATGTGTGTCCAAACGATTGCATTTTATTTCGAAATGAATATGAACTACTTAAGGCGTGTCCGAAATGCAATGTCTCTCGATATAAGAAGAAAGAATCTACTCCAGCAAAAGTCGTGTGGTATTTTCCTATAATACCAAGATTTAGGCGCATGTATCGCAGTGAAGAAGATTCAAAACACTTGACATGACATGCAGATGAAAGAATTAGAGATGGAATGTTTCGACACCCTGCAGATTCCCCACAATGGGCAAAAATTGATCACGAGTATCCTGAATTCGGGATAGAGTCAAGAAATCTAAGACTTGCACTTTCTACTGATGGAATGAATCCACATGGTCTTCAAAGCATCTCACACAGCACGTGGTCTGTGATTTTGGTAATATATAACTTACCTCCATGGTTATGTATGATGCGTAAGTTTATGATGTTGTCTCTGTTAATTTCTGGACCCAAAAAACCGGGGAATGATATCGACGTATACTTGGCTCCTCTAATCGAAGATTTAAAACGTACGTGGGGGACAGGTGTGGAAGTTTATGATGGGTATAAGAAAGAATGTTTCAATTTGAGGGCTATGTTGTTCGGCACAATTAATGATTTTCTAGCATATGGTAATTTATCAGGATATAACATTAAAGGTTAGTGTGCATGTCCTATATGTGAAGAGAGTACAAATTGGATGCGGTTGAAACATTGTAAGAAGAATGTGTTTCCTGGACATCGTAGATTTTTACCGTATAGTCATCAGTATCGTGGGTGGAGAAATGCATTTAATCAAAAATCAGAGGAAGGTAAAGTTCCTTTAGCACCGACTGGTCAAAACTGGGTGGAAGAAAATGTCAATTTTCTTTGAATTGCCATATTGGAAGTCATTGTATATAAGACATTTCCTCGATGTGATGCATATTGAAAAAAAATGTATTTGATAATGTTATTGGTACGTTACTCAATGTTCCATGAAAGTCTAAAGATGGCATCAACACAAGATTGGACTTGGTCGATATGGGAATAAGAAATGAATTGGCTCCAGTAAAGAAAGGAAATCGCACATATCTACCTCCAGCCGCTCATACTCTATCTAGAAAGGAAAAAACTGTTTTATGTAAATTTCTACACGAAGTTAAAGTTCCAGAAGGATACTCTTCGAACATTAAAAATTTGGTTTGTATGAAAGACCTCAAGTTAAAAGGTTTGAAGACCCATGATTGTCATATTCTAATGGAGCATTTGCTACCAATAGGTATACGTTCCATTTTACTTGAAAAAGTTCGACTAGCATTAACTAGATTATGTTTCTTCTTCAGGGAAATTTGTAGTAAAGTGATCGACCCTCAGATATTACCGACATTGCAGAGGGAAATTGTTGTTACTTTGTGTGAGCTTGAAATGTATTTCCCACCATCATTTTTTGATATAATGGTTCACATTACTGTTCATCTGGTTAAGGAGACACAACTTTGTGGGCCAGCTTATATGAGATGGATGTATCCAATAGAACGATATATGAAAATATTAAAAGGGTACGTAAAAAGTAGAAGTCGACTAGAAGGTTGTATTGTTGAATGATACATTGTTGAAGAGGCTGCTGAATTTTGTACTGAATATCTGTCCAATGTTGAATCCATAGGGCTTCCCATGTCTCGTCATTCGGGAAGACTATCAGGAGAAGGGATAATTGGAAGGAGACTATTGACTATATCAAGGACAGAATTGGAGCAGACACAATTGTATGTTCTGCACAATGATGATGAGGTTCAACCGTATGTTACAATACACATGGATCAGTTATCTCGTTTGAACATCAATAAGAATTAAAATTGGATAACTCGAGAGCACAATCAAAGTTTTATAACATGGTTAAAAAATCAGATAAAGTTAAAATTTGATTTAGACCCCAGATCAATTTCATAGAGATTGAGGTGGCAAGCAAATGGTTCGAGCTTACATTTCTTTTCTTACACTGGTTATGTTATAAATGGCTACACATTTTATACCAAAGAACAAGATGATCAGACCATTATGCAAAATAGTGGAGTCACTCTCGTAACTGAAGCGATGCATGTCTCAAGTGCAAAAGACAAAAACCCAATATATGCAAATCTATCATATTTTGGGGTTATCGAGTGCATATGGGAGTTAGACTACACAATGTTTCGTGTTCCCATATTTGGTTGCAAGTGGGTCGATAATAATAATGGTGTTCGGATTGATGAGTCAGGATTCTTTCTTGTTGATTTTAAAAGGGTTGGATACAAAGACGAGCCTTTTATTTTAGCGTCGCAAGCTCAACAAGTGTTTTATGTCACTGATCCTTCTGATGATAAATGGTCTGTTGTCCTATCGACCAATAAAATGAATGATGATAACAATAATGATGAAGATGTTGGTAATGATCATTTATTTGCAACATCACAACAACCACATGAAATTGATTCAACTGATGATGGTTTATATCTTAGAGATGATCATGATGAGGGAAATTGGATTAATCCATCGTTTCGTATTGTAAATGGAAAAACAAATGTGAATCCCACCAGGAAAAGAAGAAGGGCATCTTAATGTATTTAATTGTTTTATATAAGCCATGCATGTAATCTGAATTATTGTTGTATATCTTTAATTTAAATTTTTGTTGGTGCTTATTTTCTATTCTGGTTTTATTCAGGAAGGAGATTCTTTGAAACCTGCTTTTACAAAAGTAGTAGTGTAAGTTATGAGACACTTTTGTTGTGTTTACTTTCTAATTTTTTATGAAATGTCAGTTATAAGGTCACTCAAATCCTAACATATCATAACTTATAACTCATGTCAATATATGCAGATTCACATCAACTAATAACAAAGAAAACAAATACTACTTAGGACCAGCTCTACTAGAAGATGTGGCTTATGAAAGTAGCTTAAAAACAATATGACTTTATTTTACCTTGGGTTAGAAAACTTGAAACTATCAGAAGACATGTGATTGTAAAGCTAAGATTAAAAGTACAAAGAATAGAAATATCTTATTGCAGTATCTAGAAGAAGTGGAAAATATGACAATCTGATTGCAGTATCTAGAAGAAGTGGAAAATATGACAAATAACTGGAGTATAAATTATGAAGCAAATAAAATCCTCGTCAAAGATTTTCAGCAGTTACTATGAAGTTCAAAATAAACTATGATCATCTCACTCGTTATTAATTACTATGTCTACCCAACTCAATGCAAACAATGCCCTATGACACACTTAACTATCATATCATGCATATTTTATTCTCAATCCTTTGTATCTTCGTTTCAATTATGCGAAAGCAAGTTCCTTAATGAGTGAAGAAATATTTCATGAAACATTTGGGGATTCCCATGAAGCGTACAAGTTGTTTGAAGAAAATCCTGTTAGAGAAAGTCATGTTAGGTGTCTGATGAATATTATTTTTAAAGCCTTTTACAGCGCTTTTTTTTAAAAAGCGTTGTAAAATGCCCTTTTAAAAATAAAATAAAGAGACATTTTACAACGCTTACATTAAAAAGCGCTGTAAAAGACTCTTGTAAAAGAACCTTTTAAAAGCGGTTACCTTTACGAAGTTCACTTAATTTAGATTCAAACTGAGGCCTTCCAAGTGTGAAAAGGTTATATTTGGTGTCTGATGGAGACCTTTTATAGCGCTTATTGGGAAAAGCGTTGTAAAAGAGCCTTTTAAAAAATTAAATAAGACGCCTTTTATAGCGCTTTTCTAACAAGCGCTGTAAAAGGCTTTAAAAATAACATTCATCAGACACCTAACAGGACCTTATCTAACAGATTTTCTTCAAACACCTTGTAGGCATTTTTCACAAAAACACATTGTTAACAGGCTCTTTAACAAAAACACATTGTTAACAAAAACATCAGACTCAAATCCATTTTTCGCAACATGGAAATGGACCTGAAGACCAAGTTTCGATTTAAGAAGGAATGTAAAGAGATAAAAAGGGTGTTGAACCTGAAGACCAAGTTTCGATTTCAGAATGAAAGGGAATGTAAAGAGATAAAAAGGGTGTTGAGGTGGAGATTGAATTGTTTGGAGGTTCAGCATAAAAGGAGTAAGCTTTGATGTTTGTGAAGAAGATGCAAAAAAGGAGTTTGGTGAAGAGAAAGAGTTTAAAAAATAACATAAAAAAACAATAAGGCCTTTTACAGCACTCTTTTAAAAAAGTATTGTAAAAGACTGTTAAAAAAAACATTCGTATAACATAAAAAAAACAAGTAGGTCTATTACAGCGCTTGTTCAAATAAGTGTTGTAAAAGACTCTTTTAAAAATAAAATAAAGAGACCTTTTACAGCGCTTTTTGAACAAGCGCTGTAAAAGGCTTTAAAAAAACAATATATAACATTCTAAATCAATGAGGTCTTTTATAGCGCTTATTTGGAAAAGCATTGCAAAAGAGCCTTTTAAAAAATTAAATAAGGACGCCTTTTAGAGCGCTTTTTTAACAAGCGCTGTAAAAGGCCTAAGCCTTTTAGAGCGCTCTTTGAAAAAGTGTTGTAAAAGGGTTATAAAAAAGCGCTGTAAAAGGGTTATATATATAATAGTAACCTCTTCAATTTCCTCTTCATTACGTAAACTACACTATCATCTCAACCTTCATCGTTCTTCTCTTCTTTTGCAAACCCTATAATCCCGTCCATTACGAACTATATTTCCACGATCGTCTCCTTCATTTCGAACCTTATTTCCATCCAAGATCATTTCGAACCTTATATTTTCCTTGAAATACGTAACCCTCATTACGTATTTCTTCAAACTGTTTTTCTGTGAACCTTATTTCTGTGAACTTTCTGCATTCGCTCTTTCCTTCGCATTTCATCTTTCTTCGAACCATTATTCAGGTATTGATGTTATTAATTTTTTGTTATCATTAAAATGCATGTTGAGCTTGTTTAAAAAATATATACTAATACATGTTGAGCTTGTTTAGAATAATGCATGATGCATGTTGAGCTTGCTAATGTTATATTAAACTGCATGTTGAACTTGTTGTAGTTAAATGGATACAAACAAACATTTAGAATGTTAAAATGAAAAAGTTGGCACCACTAAGGCTTATGAAAATGAAGTCAAACGTGGTGCAACTATAATGCAAAAAGTGATTAAAGCAAGGAGCAATGGCACCAAGTTTGAGGTTATACTATACTATACTCTGTTTGTTGTGTATTTTTTTAGCTTTTTTTAATAGCATGTACTTACTATATGAGTTTATTAGGTTGGCTGGAATGAGAGTGGTCAGCCAATTAACCCCAACAGCTCAATGTTTGTAAGTTACATTGGGGCTGTTTTTCGACAAAATATTCCAATTATGATTGACGATTGGAGAGATAAGGCGTTGAAGGATGCCAAAGATATAATATGGAATGACATTCAAGTAAATTTTTTGATCCAATCTTTTGTCATTTATAATTTTTTACATTGAAATACTTTACTTATAATTTTTTTTCATTGCAGACGACTTTTGTCCTTGATGAGGGACGAAAGAGTTACGTTTTGAGAGTTGCTGGGAAAATCCATCGGGGATTTAGATCGCGTCTCTCAAATTTCTATCTAAAAGATAGAGAAGGAAACACAACTGTTGAACCTCCAAAAATATATCAACATTATATATCAAATGATGAATGGAAAGCATTTGTTTCCAAACGTTCTGACCCCGCGTTTGTCGTAAGTAATTAATTTATTAGCATTTGGGTGTTTTATTATTCATTTGTGTGTTTTATTAGCATTTGTGTGTTTTACATAATTGCTATTTTTTTATATAGAATATTAGTAAGGCAAATCGCGAGAGGACAAGCAATCCGACGCACCCATACAAAAAATCACGTATGGGATATGCACGTTTAGAGCAAAGACTTGTAAGTAATTAAACATGACTTTTATATAATGAGGGAATTTGTACCATAAACTATAGTTTCTAACTAATATTTTTATTATGATCTTAACGAATAGCGACAAGACACCCAATCCGATCAACCGTTGGGTCGTCATATCTTGTGGAAGGAAGCTTGTGTAAATAAAGATGGAGTGGTTGATAACGAAAATGTTCAAAAAGTAATAGAACTTTGTGTAAGTATATTATGACTTTAATATTTTTCAATATTGTATTTATCACTTGAATACTTTTTAATATTGTATTTTAAAAATGCTATTGAACTTAACTTTTTTAATGTTACATGTATTTAGGAGACCATCGAAGAAAGTTCTGCAAATGAAGAGGGCAACAAGGCTAGTTGCAAGGATATTCTGGGTAAAGTTTTTAATGTCCCTGAGTATTCCGGTCGAGTTAGGGGGAAAGGATTTGGCGTAACTCCCAAAAGCTTTTTTCCTCAAGAGAAGCGCCAAAAACCTTCCAACGAGGAATTATTAGAGAAGCTCAGAATCCTATCAGAGCAAGTGGCACTCTTGGTGAGTACGAATAAAGACAAGCAACTTCCGGATCAGCTCCAACGTGAAATACAAATGGAGAGTGAAACCAGAAGTTGCAACGTCGGTTTGACACTACAAAAAATGATAGATTTTGTGAGGGCCAAAAGCCCTCACAAAGGGCAAATAGCAGCCACAAAGGTGGATTTTGTGAGGGCTTTTGGCAGCCACAAAGAAGCTGGTCACAAAATTTTGTGAGGGCTTTTGCAGCCACAAAGTGCCTGAAACAGGTTGGTATTTGTGAGGGCTTTTGCAGCCACAAAAGTCTGCCTTTGTGAGGGCATAGGCCGCCACAAATGACAAGCTGAATTTTTCTGATTGGACCTTTGTGAGGGCCCAGGCCGCCACAAATTCCCTCCCTCCTTTGTGAGGGCTTTTGGCCGCCACAAAATAATACGTATTTAATAAATTAATTTTTAAATTCAAAATTAATAGTTTATTATAATATTATATATAATAAATTAATATAAATATAATATTAAAATTATAATTAAAATTAAATTAAATTAAAATTATAATTAAATTAAAATTAAAATTAAATTTAAATATAATGTAATTAGAAATTAAATTTAATATATAATAAACTAATATTAATTTAATTAAAAACTTAAAATAAAATATTTAAATTAAAATTAAAGATTAATAATTAAATTAAAGATTAATTTAAATAATAAAATATTAATAATAAAATATTTAAATTAATAACAAAATATTTTGTGTAGAGAGAAGGAGGAGAGAATAGTTAGAATAAGATTTTAGAGAGAAGTTGGATGTGAAAAAATGAAGGAGGAGGGGAGAAAAATATATATAGTGTTACCTTGAGCATTTGTGGCGGCCAAAGCAGCCACAAAGTCCACGTAGGTTTAAAATTTTGTGGCGGCCTTTGCAGCCACAAAGTCCACGTGTGCATTCCTTTGTGGCGGCCTTTGCAGCCACAAATGCCACTGGTCACGTCAGTCCTTTGTGACGGATTTGGCCCTCACAAATTGATTTTTTGTGGCTGTAAAAGCCCTCACAAAATCCTTAAATATTTAACTGGATTTTGTGGCTGCCTAAGCCCTCACAAAATCACAATGTTGTGATTTTGTGAGGGCTTAGGCAGCCACAAAATCCAGTTAAATGTTTAAAAATTTGTGAGGGCTTTTTCCGCCACAAATAAAGACCAATTTCAATTTTGGCATTTGTGAGGGCTTTTTCGGTCACTAATTTGTGAGGGTTTTATTCGGCCACAAAATATTTATAAAGTTGGCCACAAAATGGTGTTTTTCTTGTAGTGTGAAAAGTATTCCCGAGGTAATTAATTACTTACTTGCTTATGTAATTACTTATGCATTAAACAATATTATATATTAACTGTACTTATGTTTTAACTATTGATTTATGGTGTCACTTCATGTTTCCTATACTTGTCCTCGCCCACTCATCGGAAGGTGGGAAAAGGAAAATTGTACAATACTTTGGGAGAAGTATTGCACAATACTCTGATCCCTGCGGGCCATGTCAAAGTATCGCCTACTATTGCTTTCGAACCAACTGCACCGTTGTTGATACCGGACAACGACGGAGATATGAAGACATTGGGCGACGTTGTTGGTAGTTACGTGGCATGGCCCACAAACCTTGTTGCCCTCGATAAAAGGCCTCCCATAAATGAATCAGTTACGTCTCCCGAAAAGGTTTGTCACATTTATTGCATAAGGTTTGTCAATTTTTTCAGATTCAATAAACTAACATTTAACCTCATTTTTGTAGGTCCAAATAAATAAACCACCCGCACATCCAAAAAAAGGCAGCAAACCTCAAAAATTGGAGGTTAATAGAGCTGCCAAATTACAAAGGCCGGAGGGCAATAAAGCTGGAAAACTTGCTCCTAAAATAAGTCAGCCACGCCTTGATAAATACGGGTCGTGTCTTGACATCCAAGTAAAAAAGAACATGGGCAGCAGCGATGATTCGCGCATCGTACACATGAATAAAGATATATTCGGAGATGCTTATGAGGAATTTCTCGACAAGGAGCACATATACGAACTTCTCGAACATAAGGAGCTCAGTGCTACTATAATGAGCTTGTACATAAGGTAAAAAATACTTTTAATTGCATTTATTGGTAATTAATAAAATGTATTGGTAATTAAACTAGTTTAAAATTTTCATTGAAGGTTTTTGTATGAGAAGGTCGTGTGCACGAGGAAATTGTCAAATAAATACTCATTCTTGTCTCTGC
Organism: Cicer bijugum; assembly: GCA_037974875.1. Lineage (NCBI taxonomy): Eukaryota > Viridiplantae > Streptophyta > Magnoliopsida > Fabales > Fabaceae > Cicer > Cicer bijugum. The sequence continues at coordinate 556,133 of JBBPBT010000066.1, read as the reverse complement.
ATAAGATGTCGATGTGGAAACTCGATCCAGACAATGTAAAGAGATACATTATAAATATGTTTTTAGGAAATATAGAAAAGGATAAATTGTTCTTCGCACCATATAATTCAGGGTACGTAATTTTATCTTTTATAATTGATGAGAATTTAATTTATTAGTTGTGTATAAACAAAATTGCTTAACCAATTTTTTTTTTGTTGGGCACATTGGGTGTTATTTGCAATCAATGCAGTCTCTGAAGTTATATACTATTTGGATCTCGTGCATGGCAATTACAACAATCATTCTAAAATAAAGACTATGTTCAACATGTAAGTAATATTCATTTATTTCTTACATATATATATATATATATATATATAAAAATAATGTGTTTGGTCATGCTATAATCATCACATTTATTCATTCGATAGTGCCTTAAAAGTTTTTCAATCTCAAAGAGGTGCGACAGTGCCGAAGCAAAAATCTAATAACATTACATGAATCCCAATAAAGTGCCATCGTCAAACAAACAACATCGACTGTGGGTACTACGTATTGAGATTCATGAAGGAGATTGTTGACAAGAATAAAACTATTATCCCAGAAACGGTACGGTATTTTGATTATATGATTTTCATATATAAATTATCTATATATTTGATACTAATATGTTCAAATTTTATATTGCAGTACTTTGACAATTCCAGTCCATCATATTCTGAGCAAGATCTGATGGAATTAAAGGAAGAATGCTGTGAGTATGTGCTTGAAATTAAAATTATTTGATTTTCTGGGAAATAGCATGCTGCTGGGCAAGGGATCTGAATATTATATGGTGCATATTTTGTATATTTTTTTAGTTATTATATGTATATGATCATAGGACAATATATAAACATGCATATGAATATGTTGTAAATTAGGTTCAATGTATATGTAGTTATTTATGTTGTAAATTACTGTGTTAAAGGGTAATATATATGTATCATATTGTGTGAACTGCTTATTGTAAATTATTGTTATAGGGTAATACTGATTCTGGTTGTGTTACAGGGTAATACTGCTTATTGTAAATTATTGTAAATTACTGATTCTGATTGTGTTGTGTTGTGTGAACTGATTCAAAATAATTTTGGATAAAAAGATAAAAGACAGCGTTTTATAAAAAAAATGCCATAAAAAGCTAAAAAGCGTTTTTCAAATACATACAGGGCTTTAAAAAAAATACACATTTTACAGCGCTTTTAGTATAAAAGCGCGGTAAAAGGTACACCAAAATATGAATTATGGGTGTACCTTTTACAGCGCTTTTTATGAAAAGCGCTGTAAAAGGTACACCAAATATATGAATTATAGGTATGCCTTTTACGGTGCTTTTTATAAAAATCGTTGTAGAAGGTACACCAAATTTATGAATTATGTGTATGCCTTTAACAGCGCTTTTTGAAAAAAACGTTGTAGAAGGTGCATAACAAGCGCGCGTTATATTTACATGATTTACAGCACTTTTTTAAAAGCGATATTGTATCTTTTACAACACTCGATTCCACAGCGCTTTTTTTTTTTTTGAAAAGCTGCTGTAAAATGCTGTTTTTGGCGTAGTGATTGCTAGGTTTGCAGCAAAAACATATTGATATCACATTTATATGGATTATATTTTAAATTTGTTGGAATCTTTATGAATTTTAACCAATAAAAGAGTGAGTTAAAAAGTGTGTAGATTTGTCATTTTTACTATTTTTGGTTGTTTTTTTTTAACAAAACAGTTTAACTCTTATTGAATTGTATATAGTCTCTGTCCCAATCAAACTAGTTGAACCAATCGGTTTGATCCAATGGGTAGGACGCACGATTAATTAAGGTTTGTTTTGGAAAATAACTTTATAGTTAACAACAAGGTCATATTAATAGTAGCTGAAAGTGTCAAAACTCGTGAGATTATTAAGGAATGAGTGATTCATATAATTGTATTAGGGTGTCGAGGTGAAATATAAGTAATTGTGTGTTGTTTTTGTATTGAATGTTTGTAAATAATACATAAAAATAATATTAGTTTAAGATCTAAAACCTTCCTTTATCAGTTTGGGACTCGGTGTCTAAAATAAATGTTACAGTGTTGTTGATTGAAAAAAATTAAACCATGGCTCGTACAAAAAATAAAATACAACGTCCAAGTTATAGTGCAACCAAATTTGAATTAGGATGAAGACTAATATATAACCCTTATCTTAACTAACTAAATTAGATAAATATCTATTACTAATCTGTCATATTATATATTCATTACTAAATTGAAACATGATAATTTGTGAGACATAAAAATTAAATTGAAAAATAAAATATATAAAATAAATTGAAAAAACATATAAAACATATCGAATATAAATATAAATATAAATAATGTGAAATATATATTATAATATAATATATAAATATAATATATCAATCATGAGATCAATATATTTGAGAGTTTGGTTGAATATATTATAATAGATTAAGTTAAATATTAATATGAATAGATATTGATTGAAACATATAAGTTCAATACACCTAAAAGGAGATAATTTTATGGTTAACTTCCATTCCCTACACAAAAGTTGGTTAACTTTAGCACGTGAGTTGTAGTGGCTTAAAAATATGGCAATTGCCATGTCATTGAGAAGATTGTAGTTTTTCAATTGCCGTATCAGCTTGCTGCTTAGTAACAATATATTATATGACATATGATATATAGTGTTATTTATTTAATAATTATTTAATAATTAGTTTTATTTTATTATAAAATTATGAATAGAGATTCATTTCATATTTTTTATATAAAATAATATAATTATTAAATGATAAATAAATTTATTTATAAATATTATAAAATATTTTAATTGACATTCAACGCGCTATTCAGCATGTTTCTTATATTGTATCAATTTCAAGTAGATTGTATAAGGGTGTTCATCATTATCAACGTATGAATTCTTTATTCTCAAATATTTTTCTATTGATTATTATGCTCAAACAGTCTTTGTTTACACAAGTAAATTAGTTGAAGTCTTCTTGTGGTTTGAGTTAATTTAACACTTATAGTGCTTCTAGAGGTAGTTTTGACATTTCTACTATTGGTACTATTTTTAGGAAGTCAAGTGGCACTATTGTTATTGTTTCTCATATTATTTAAGTGTTTATAAATCGTTTCAAGATGAATTTTCTATTGTTATGTATGCTATTGAGATCACTCACTCTAAAACTTGGTTTCTCCTCTAGATAGAATGTGACTCTTTGTTGGCTCTCCAATCTTTTACTAATTCTAATATTGTTCTGTAAAAGTTGAAAACTAAATGGTTGAATTGCATATCTTTTACCAAACAAATGCAGTTCCACGTATCTCACATCTATAAAGAAGGAAACATGTGTGCTAACAAGCTTGCTAATATTGAGTTTTACACTAATTGTTTTACTTAATGGGATTTGCCTCCATATTGTATTTGAAATTACTTTAACTGGAATCGATAGGATCTTTCCTTTTTCCGTTTTCATTGATTGTTTCCTTAGCTTGTTAATCATGTAAGTTTTATTGGATTTCACTTGGTTTTATCCTTTTGGATTTTCAAAATAAGGTTTTTAATTAGGGAGGGTTGTCCATCTTTGTTTCCTTGAATTTTGACCTAGTGTCCAAAACTTTTTACTTTTTTTCTTTTTACATTATTTATTTAATAAATTTATTAACCGATGTAATTGTATCGTCTTACTAATTAACAAAATTTATACTACTTATAATTGTATCGTCTTACTAATTATGTCTTTTGTTTTCTCCTGTTCATATGGATGCCTTACATGAGCCTTGAAAACGTCATACCACAACAAGCATATCAGGATTCAATGATATGGACTACCAAAACTGCTTTGATTTATTTTTCAACTGTAGAATGGCATCAAACAGATAGAGTCAAACTGCAGTTTGGACTTTTCCAAGAAATACCATATGAACCTGTAAATATTGATACACTTCACTATCAAAATATGAGACGGAATCATCTGGAAAATTGGAAAGACAAACATGTTGCATGAATTCAATTTTGGAACGAACGTCGAAGTCGTTGTCTTATCGGTCAAAGATACATGGACTCCTAATACCAACATATGAGTATATGTTGTGGTTTAGACGCAACTCCAATTTGTACCTATAAGCTCTGCACCTACTATAGGACCCACGATGTGGTGTTGTAGAAGAGCCAACTCAACCATCACAACGACAAATGCGTAATAGACCTCGCTATCGACTGCCCCTATTACTATTGAAAATGAAGCGCTAGAACCATATTGTCATTCATTTGTTTTCACCTCAACATAACAATTTGAACCACCAAGACAATCATTTCAATTTACGTTGACTCAACAATATGATCACCAACAATCTCTATATTCAAGCGACCAAGATTTTGTGAATAACTTTTTTTGTGCACACTTAGGTACGCCTAGTTGCCCGTTATATTAATAACATGTACTCATTTAGTGTTCCATCATTCCCTAATCAAGTAGATCCTACTTCTTCGATACATGTCGACCTACTGAGTAAAAATGTACAAGAGACACATGCCCCAGTTGACGAAGAAAATCTACTTCTACGTCGTCCACGTCGTATTCGTCAATCACTATGATGTGGGATTGGACACCATATAAGAGATTAATGTAATAAAATTTGTGTTTATTTTTTTCACTCATTTTGTATTTGTATATTTAATTATAATATTTAATTAAATTTTGTTATTTTTATGTACTCCATTTTATTTAAATTTTTTAATAATTATAAAAAAATAATATTATATTTATTTATTTAATTATAATAATAATTACTTAAATTAATAATTAATGAAACTTAAATTAATTATTTAATTAAAATAATAATTATTGATTAATAAAATATATATTTATTATTATGAAAGATGTAAACAAAAAATAATGTCTTGTATTATTTTATATTTATGAATTATAACTCCCCATTTTTCACTAGACATGTCATTATTAATCGATCAAATTTCTTATGTATGTGTCTATTAAATAACATCATTGATAAAAAAAATTATAATTAAAAAAAATACATTAAGAAATTGCTACGTAGAAGACCAATTTCTCATCATTATTTAAAAATAAAATAATAATAATAATAATAATAATAATAATAAAACTCTAGAAGTTAGAGTTTGAGAAACCCATTTCTTAATTGACAAAATTTAAAATTTTAAAAAGATTGTACTTTAATATTTAATTATTAATGAATGGTAATCTGATATTTTTGTTTATTATAAATAAATAAATAAATAAATAAAAGCCGTTGGATGATGTGTGTTTTTTAACAATTTAGCGGAATCGCATGCTGCTGATTAACAATTTAGCGGAATCGCATTCTGATCATCAATTTCTTAGGCATCGATTAAAGCAAAAAATGAGTTTCAATTATGATTTTACATCCTTGAGTTGTACGGGGCTTCAATTATGTAATTTTGAATTTCGTGTGATCTGGAGTGGATGAGTAGGTTATTTGGCTCTTTGTTTTCCTATCTATTTCATCGTATATTTCTTCTTGCAATAAATTTATATTTAAAAATGACAAAATTTCTTAAAAGATTTGAAGGATTCTTTTTTAAAGTATAGATCGCATATTCGAGTTTATAATTTTTAGCAATTCTGACTCTATTACTTCTTTGAGTTTATGTTTCGCATTGTTCGCTACTTCTAGCTATAGGAACATGACTTGGTTCGCTACCCCACTACTTATCTATTTGAAAAGGAATTTATTTTCATAGAAGTCAACATCATTTAACTTTATGATCACTTTTGCATTTAGGTCATAAAACCTAAACACTTTCTTCATTGCGGCATACCCAATGAATACACATTCATAGGCTCTAATGCGAGTTTAATTCTCTTAGGATCGGGGATTCTAACATAAGCTAGACAACTCAAAGTTTTAAAATATGACAAGTTCGACTGTCTTTTCTTCAATATCTTAAGGAGATGTTTTGTTTTAGATTTAGGAACTCTATTCAAAACATAGAAAATAAGCAATACATTTTTCGCACTCCAATGAGATGTAGCACTCGAGTTAAGCATACTATCAACAACTACTTCAATAAAAGTTCTATTCTTTTTTTTTTCAACTTTACCTTTCACTTCAAGCAATTATGGTGCAGTTGTTTCATGTATAATTCCAGGCAATTTATAACAATAAACAAACTAGAATCATACATGGAACCTCTTAATCTTTTTACTAAATTGATTTTCAATTTCAGTTACAAAGATCTTTAATATGTCAAGCGTTTCGCTTTTATTTTACATTTCTTATTAACGTCCTATCAAGTTCACACATATCAAATTGTAATAAATCTACAGACCAAGATTCTCTAACAACAAATCGATGTGAACTATTTGTTATTTTAGTTTAATACAAAATTACATTTTTCAAAATCATTTAAAAATAACTTTAGAATTAAACATGAGTTACTTAAGTTTGATATCAGATGTGTTCACATCACATAGTCTAGCATTTCAAAAATTAAAATCACACAACATGTAAGAGCATCTCCAACGATGAATTTAACATGGAGTTTATTAGATGGAGTCCACTGTGCCACGTCATTTAAGAACAACTCGTTCATTTTTACTCCAACGGTGAACTCAACATGCGTTCATTAAATAGTACCCACTAACTATTATAAATTTATTATTATTAATAAATTAATAAAAAAAAAAGTAACAGGTATAATTTTATTATTATTAAATTGTGAAAGTATTGTTCCTTCATGAGAGCACCGCGATGACAACTTGGCACAACTTCAATAGTGAACTCACCTAGAACCGAAAGTTATGTAACTACACGTTGGCGAATAAACTCATTTGGCTACAGTTGGAGATGCTCTAAGCAGAAATAGATATTTTATTGATTTCAACAATCAAACAGAACGAGACGTATCAAAATTTTAACATTTAATTTAGATATATCATGATTGAAGTACCTTAATAGATGATTTGATTAGTTATCTTATGAATTTTACAATAGTGAGCCTCCACGAATTTGTCAGGGATCATTTGATACTCTGGGTAGCAGCTCACGACATACTTCTTCAAAGCATCTCAAACATATCTAGCAATATTGCTGGAATTGTAGTAGTTATACAGATCATCAACAAGTTCATTAAGAATATAATTCTTATCATTATTCTCCCATGGGTTAATTTTCCAACTTTCTTATCATTTTTTATTTGCTTCAAACTGAAGTAGAGTATTGAAATCAAAGGCAACATAATCAAATCCAATAATCTCTTCGGTTGACATGGTAGAAAGAAAGTCTTAAAATTGTTATTTTTGAGTTTCGAAAAACTGTTTAAAATTCACAATTTATGTCACCGAAGATATTATTAGATTGAGTCACGAATTAGGTCGCGCACTACCCAAATTGTGCAAGGCAGACTATCAACCACAAAGTCCCCGGGATAAAAATAGCCCAGATTCACTATATCGAAGTTTCACTCGTAGAAAATTGTTCTAGAATTACACCATCAATATGGCAGTTAAAGTCACTTTTAATATGACGATTAAAGTCACTCGCAATATAGTACTAAGACCACTCATAAATCAAAAGGACTACGACACTACGGTATAACAACTGCTATAAAAACTGATAGGACTACGGTACAAAACCGCCCTAAAAATCAAATGGACAATGGTAAAAATATCACTTTAAAATATCGAAGGAACATAAAGAAAATTGAGAAGTGACACAGAAGTTAGTCAAGCAGACTATAAAAGAGAGAAAAGATAAAGTTGTAAAATGCATCCAACTTTGGTGTACTTTTCATAATAGTTTAAAACTCATTATATAGTGATGAAAGCAAACTCACATATATTTTCTATCTAATGTGGGACTTTAGTATTTATAGAGTTGAAAACTACTCAAAATATGAGAGTTTTCCAATGTGAGACACTAAAAAAATGTGAGACTTGAATTTAAAAAAAATATATATATATTTCTTTCCACTTAAATTTTAAAAAAAAATATTTTTTTTAATGTGGTACTTCAACAAATTTTTAAATCCACATAATAACATACTCTACGTTCTAACATAAATATAACACTAAAGTGAAAAAGAAAAAAAAATGTAAAACGAAGGCAAAACACGAAACCAAAATGCAAGAGACATACAAGTTGAACACTTAACGCAAGAAGCATAATGCAAGCGAAGAGCAAATATGCATAACCTCGATCAATGAGAGATGAAAAAGAAAGTAAGAAACAATTTGTTTGATCACATTCTTTTATGTTTAAGGAAAACAAATAGACAAGTCAAAGAAATAAAGATTCACTTTTAAGATTTAAAGAAACGGTGAAGTCTGATTCATTATAAAAAAAATTCTACAAACTAAAGAACTCACCAAAAACTCTAATTATGTATCAGTCTACACGAGTTTCCCAAATCTACCAAAAAATAAAACGATTTTAGATAGGAGTCAATTTATTTTAAGAAAATAAGCTTATAAACTCAATAAGTCTACTAATTCACTCACGAGTCTCACAATTCAGTCACGATTCTCACAACCATAGTTATTATTAGGTCAAATTACATATGCGGTCATTTAACTTAATTTCAGGTCACATTTTAGTCTTTTATATTATTTTTTTCTGAGTTGGTCCTTTATTTTAATTTTAAGTGACAATTTAATATTTTATGTTTTAAAAAGTCAACAATGTTGTCCTTTTTTTAACAAAAATTCAAAAAAAATCGTCAAATTTTTCAAACAAAACCCATAAAATTCATTATTATCTTCAATAAAATATAAATTTAATCAAATTCGTTACTTCAATTTTGAAATAAACTCATATGTTTATTCTTTATTTGATGTTGTTGGAGATGAAAATATAAGTGTATTTGAATATTTTAGTTATGAATTTGATAAATTTTGCATTATATTGAAGATGATTATTAATTTTACGAGTTTTGGTTAAAAATTTTCATAATTTTTTTGAATTTGTGTTTAAAAAAAGGATAACATTGTTAAAATTTTAAAACATAAAATATCAAATTATCATTTAAAATTAAAATAAATAACCAACTCAAAAAAAATAATAAAAAACTAAAACCTTATCTAATAATCTTATTATTATTATTATTATTAAATGTAGTTTACAGTACATGGATTGAAGTAGACGCATTTAAATTTTAATTTATGGACCACAAGCTTGTCCTATCACAAGCAATGGATAAGACATAGCTTCTTACGTACTACGTTGTGCGGCCTTTATATGGCCTTGTCCTGACCAATAAACAAAACCATCTATTCTATTATATCTCCATAAAATAATTTTTGTTTGGTAGGAAATTTGAATTGAATATTGATGCGGCACAAATCAATACCATGTTTTAAGGAGTTCTAAAAAACAACTTGTCTCTAAATGATTGGTTTGCCTTGTAACAAGCTTAAAGGGCAAAACTAAAATACTATGTATAGTTAGTTATACTAGTTATAAGTATTGCAAATTGTACATGGATTGGATACAAAACGGAATTTTAGAGATATATGTATCTATTTTTCACACCAATATCATTTTAAAAGTCCAATTCACTATGATTAATTAACGAGTCATTATCTAAACTTATTGTAATCAATTTTTTTTTGATTATGGATAGCCAATTTTTTTTTATCATTTAATTTTTAAATTAAATTTAAAATTTGTATATTGGTGTCTCGATTTATAGACTAACATAATTTTTATCGAGGGCAACAAGGTAATTAGTTACCAATACATTTTAGTAATTATTATTTTACAGCGCTTATTACGTGCGTAATATCACTCTACTGATATTATTTGGTGTTCAAATAATATCAGTAGATCCCAAAGCATCTAACTTCGCTCTATAGTATGCAACATCCTCATATATTTATTTTGTAGTCCACTGAAACATCTGTGGCATTAAAGATATAAGCTCATTAATACTTCACTTATAAATGTCAGGGAAATGTTCATAAATCCATGTATATAAATAATAAAAAAAAAGTACAAATACTTAAATGAACATGTTATCAAATAACAATATAATAAGTATACAAATAATATAATAGTACCTGGAATAGTGATAATATCCTCCAACCTAATTTGCTACAGGCATGATAGCATCTCTAAGATAGTCATATAAAACAACAAAAGTAGTTGGTCTCCATGCCCATTTACCACAAGTATCATGGTCTTGAAAAAGAAATAAATATTTTGCAGATACAAGGGTAAAACTTTTGTCAACTAGTATGGTACACCCTACCAAATGAAGTAGGTATGCCTTGATGCGTAGTCGAATCTTCCTTCACAATTTTTCTTAAAAAATATAGCTTTCTACCATTCAAAACTATATGAAGCGCATCTATTGAGTCTTGTTTCATCTATACGCACGTTTTTTTGCGCTGTAAAAGGTACACCAAATATATGAATCATGGGTATGCCTTTTACAGCGCTTTTTATAAAAAACACTGTAAAAGGTACACCAAATTTATGAATTATGGGTATGCCTTTTACAGCGCTTTTTATAAAAAGCGTTGTAAAAGGTACACCAAATTTATGAATTATGGGTATGCCTTTTACGGTGCTTTTTATAAAAATCGTTGTAGAAGGTACACCAAATTTATGAATTATGTGTATGCCTTTTACAGCGCTTTTTGAAAAAAACGTTGTAGAAGGTGCATAACAAGCGTGCGTTATATTTACATGATTTACAGCACTTTTATAAAAGTGTTGTTGTATCTTTTACAACGCTCAATTCCACAGTGCTTTTTTTTTTTTGAAAAGCTGCTATAAAAGACTATTTTTGGCGTAGTGATTGCTAGGTTTGCAGCAAAAACATATTGATATCACATTTATATGGATTATATTTTAAATTTGTGGGAATCTTTATGAATTTTAACCAATAAAAGAGTGAGTTAAAAAGTGTGTAGATTTGTCATTTTTACTATTTTTGGTTGTTTTTTTTTTAACAAAACAGTTTAACTCTTATTGAATTGTATATAGTCTCTGTCCCAATCAAACTAGTTGAACCAATCGGTTTGATCCAATGGGTAGGACGCACGATTAATTAAGGTTTGTTTTGGAAAATAACTTTATAGTTAACAACAAGGTCATATTAATAGTAGCTGAAAGTGTCAAAACTCGTGAGATTATTAAGGAATGAGTGATTCATATAATTGTATTAGGGTGTCGAGGTGAAATATAAGTAATGGTGTGTTGTTTTTGTATTGAATGTTTGTAAATAATACATAAAAATAATATTAGTATAAGATCTAAAACCTTCCTTTATCAGTTTGGGACTCGGTGTCTAAAATAAATGTTACAGTGTTGTTGATTGAAAAAAATTAAACCATGGCTCGTACAAAAAATAAAATACAACGTCCAAGTTATAGTGCAACCAAATTTGAATTAGGATGAAGACTAATATATAACCCTTATCTTAACTAACTAAATTAGATAAATATCTATTACTAATCTGTCATATTATATATTCATTACTAAATTGAAACATGATAATTTGTGAGACATAAAAATTAAATTGAAAAATAAAATATATAAAATAAATTATAAAAACATATAAAACATATCGAATAAAAATATAAATAATGTGGCATATATATTATAATATGATATATAAATATAATATATCAATCATGAGATCAATATATTTGAGAGTTTGTTTGAATATATTATAATAGATTAAGTTAAATATTAATATGAATAGATATTGATTGAAACATAAAAGTTCAATACACCTAAAAGGAGATAATTTTATGGTTAACTTCCATTCCCTACACAAAAGTTGGTTAACTTTAGCACGTGAGTTGTAGTGGCTTAAAAATATGGCAATTGCCATGTCATTGAGAAGATTGTAGTTTTTCAATTGCCGTATCAGCTTGCTGCTTAGTAACAATATATTATATGACATATGATATATAGTGTTATTTATTTAATAATTAGTGTTATTTTATTATAAAATTATGAATAGAGATTCATTTCATATTTTTTATATAAAATAACACTAATTATTAAATGATAAATAAATTTATTTATAAATATTATAAAATATTTTAATTTTTATAAAAAATATGGATTAGTGTGTATTTATTGAGTTGCGTGTTATAATAATTTATTAGTTTTTTTTAATGTAAATTTAACGTTATAGATTAAAAACGTCTTTAATTTTATATTGATTAAATTAAAACAAATAAAATTTATAAAAACTAAAATTAAAAAATAGTATATTTACATAAATTAAATACATATGTAAAATACTTATAATTGATAGTTAGAATCGTGGAAATATACTATTCCACCAAAAGTTCCTGCAAAGTCACGCACTTAACAAGTCATCTTTAGTCACATCCAATAAAAATAGGACATATCATTTAAATTAAAAATTATAATTAAAATACAAAATAGAAAACTTGTTTTTTCTCTCCTTCCCTAATACACCTCATCAACACCATCTAACAATGAGGTCGCCACCACCATCCCTTTAATATAAGGATAATCCATGTACCACTTTGTTTCGAGAATTTTTATTTTATTTTCTAAAATATATATACATTTTAATGTAATAAGAACTTCTTAAAAGTGAACAATGAAAACAAAGATTTGTATATTGGTTGTCCTATGATTTGAGGACTTTTCTTCCGCCTCTTTTATTTTTCATATCTATAGTACAAATTGAAGTTCTTAATTGGGGACGTTGTCCTCTCTGCTATCATTCACACAATATATATAGGTTTTTTTATTTTCCTGTATTCAATAGTTTTTATTAACAACTTAATTGACATTCAACGCGCTATTCAGCATGTTTCTTATATTGTATCAATTTCAAGTAGATTGTATAAGGACGTTCATCATTATCAACGTATGAATTCTTTATTCTCAAATATTTTTCTATTGATTATTATGCTCAAACAGTCTTTGTTGTTACACAAGTAAATTAGTTGAAGTCTCCTTGTGGTTTGAGTTAATTTAACACTTATAGTGCTTCTAGAGGTAGTTTTGACATTTCTACTATTGGTGCTATTTTTAGGAAGTCAAGTGGCACTATTGTTGATTGTTTCTCATATTATTTAAGTGTTTCTAAATCGTTTCAAGATGAATTTTCTATTGTTATGTATGCTATTGAGATCACTCACTCTAAAACTTGGTTTCTCCTCTAGATAGAATGTGACTCTTTGTTGGCTCTCCAATCTTTTACTAATTCTAATATTGTTCTTTAAAAGTTGAAAACTAAATGGTTGAATTGCATATCTTTTACCAAACAAATGCAGTTCCACATATCTCACATCTATAAAGAAGGAAACATGTGTGCTAACAAGCTTGCTAATATTGAGTTTTACACTAATTGTTTTACTTAATGGGATTTGCCTCCATATTGTATTTGAAATTACTTTAACTGGAATTGATAGGATCTTTCCTTTTTCTGTTTTCATTGATTGTTTCCTTAGCTTGTTAATCATGTAAATTTTATTGGATTTCACTTGGTTTTATCCTTTTGGATTTTCAAAATAAGGTTTTTAATTAGGGAGGGTTGTCCATCTTTGTTTTCTTGAATTTTGACCTAGTGTCCAAAACTTTTTACTTTTTTTCTTTTTACATTTTTTATTTAATAAATTTATTAGGTGCTGCTAATAGTTTTTGAGTGTTATCATAACATTGTTGGATGTCAATTCTATCATATGATGTCTTTTCATTCTAATTGTTGCTTTAAAAAAAACAGTTTTGTTGATATTTTTAATATTAATTCTAGAAATTTACACAATGGTTCACCTCAAAAAAATTCTTACATCCTTAATAACAAGTAAAATTAAGATACATTTTTAAAAATAAAAAATATTTTTATAAAGTAATTATATTGTTAAAGAGTCATAAGAAAAGGTGGGGAGAATTAGTACTCTTATCATAAAGATGAAGGTGTAGAAAAACACAAGAAAAATGGAGTTTGAATTGTATTTTTCCATAAATGAAAATTATTTGAGTTGTTTAAACAAAAAAAAAATATTTTTCATCAAAACATTCAACTTATGAAATCATAAAGAACTTAAATTGAATAAAAGAGGGAGATAGAGAACACAAAATGTGTATTTTTATAGTAGTTCACAGTAAGCTCTTATTATATCTAGTCCTCCAATTACATAGAGATTTTGTCAAAGTACATTCAAAGACCTAATTCACTATTTAAACAATAGCATACAAGTATTATTTACTATGTCTCTTTCTTTGAGTATTCTTTATTAGCCTCTTAAGGTTGGCACCGTTAGAACTCTTAACTTTTTGGCAAATTGTCGTTGAGTTCATAAGTATTCTTATGCCTCTTCAGGTACCTATTATGGAAGAAATATTTGTTGTCGTTATCGATTGATTTACATCGGTTTCAATTTGAGTCTGAATTGACACAGTTTATTTATAGGATTCTAACTCTCACTAAGAGAATATTACTTTTCAAATCCTATATCAATTCAAGTATATCAAACAACTTGATCGATTTACATCAATTCTAATAACACTTTACTGAGAGAATTTTTTGTTCATTCTTTTATTTTTTTTTTTTTGTTCTAGGATTTTACATAAATTTTTCTTAGTACATTATATCGCTCTTTTTTTTCTTCATATTTATCGCTTTCTATTTAAATGTTGAGAAAATTCTTCTTTGAGGTCAGATATTATCGTTGGAGATCAACATTTAAAGCAAATCGGCCTTTAATACTGTTAGTGCAAAAGTAGTTTTAGCTTTCATCCTCTAATTGTTGTTTTGGTGATGACAAAAAAAAATTAAATAAGGAAAACAATTATCCCATAACTGTATTTGCTAAGTGTGCATATTAAGTTAGAAGAATATGATTTGTATTAATGGATATCTATTTTAAAGTAGCATAAATTATGATAAGCTAGGGATAAAAATCTAAGTGTTTCTAACACTAAATATTATCGCTTAATAAAAAAATAATTATGTTTACTAATAGAACAATTCATAATATAACAATAAGAAGTATTGCAATACGTGAGCTACATTCTGAGTCAAGCGTTAAAAGCAAAAAGAAATATAAATCATTATTTTGGTAGCTATATCCTCTGGTGCACGCATTTTGGCACGCGCCTCTGGTAATTTTGATGGTGCAAAAAATATTCTGCTTTTGTTTACTTTATTAATAAACATAATTACTTGTTTATTAAGTTATAATAATAATATGTATTACAAACACTTGTATATTATCATCTCTAATTTACTCATAATTTATGTTAGCTTAAAATATATAACTATTAATATATAAATATTTATTTTCTAATTTAATATGAACACTTAATAAATAATTAAAGTATAATTGTTCTTATTATTTTTATTTCCATCAAAACATCAATAAGATAATTGTAGTTAAAAAATATTTTTGCATTAACAAAAGACACATACTATTGATAAAAATACAAAGACATATAGAATATCAATTTTATTTTTGTCTCATCATTTGTTCTTTAAGGGTTCAACTTCTGGGATATGTGATTGAAACTTTTGAGGTGGTTTTGTTATACTATATAAATATATAAATAAATAAAAAACAATATCAAATTACCATTCATTATTAATTAAATATCAAAATAACATCTTTTTTAAATTTGTCAAGTGAGAAATCGGTTCCACAAACTCCAACTTCTCAAGTTTTATTTTTTTATTTTTTTTAAAATAAAAAA
>JBBPBT010000066.1:526771-540147 GCA_037974875.1 Cicer bijugum | reverse complement strand
TTAGTTAGTAGTGATATTTAGTAAGCACATACATAGAGGATTTGATCAATAAATGATTATATACCCATTGAATGAGTAGTTATAATTTATAAATGTAAAATAATGCAACACATTATTTTTTGTTAACATCTTTCATAATAATAAATATACATTTTATTAATTAATTATTATTATTTAAATTAAATAATTAATTTAAGTTTCATTAATTATTAATTTAGTTAAATATTATTTTAATTAAATAATTAATTTAAGTTTCATTAATTATTAATTTAAGTAACTATTAGTTTAAGTAATTATTATTTTAATTAAATAAATAAATACAATGTTAATTTTTTTACAATAATTATCTAATTAAATTTTAATTTTTATAATTATTACAAAAAATTAAATAAAATGGAGTCCATAAAAATAACAAAATTTAATTAAATATTATAATTAAACACACAAATACAAAATGAAGTAATTTTATTACAACGAACTAATTTACATCGGGAGCATCATTACGATAAGGGGTGTGTACCTCGTTCCGACACAAACTACATCTTTTGGGGTGTGTATTTTTCTCCTATTGATCTATTCTCATGGCTGAATTATGGCACAATTTTATTCCATTGTATTCTGGTCAATATGATTGAAGTGAAATTGTTGGGAACTCTTCCTTGTAAACGTCAAAGATACATTGCAATGTATATCTGGAAGACACATACATCATGTAGTCAAGGTGAATAAACGAACAAGCGACGATAACATGTTAACATGGATAGTGTAATGCATGAAATTCACCACAATCACACCATCGTTTGTCGAGGTCTACCTTGCATGTCCCTACAGGACGACTGCTTAGTGGACGAACCAACTCTTTAACTGTAAAGATACTATGGGCTCGATTATGAATGAAAATTTCATGGGAATTCAATATTGTTTGTTCGTTGTTAAAGTTTTGAATGATTGTATTTGAGCAATAAACCTGATGCCATAATTGCTTGGGAATGTGTCTCTCTTTCTTCAAATTTTGTAGTCATTTTGTAGCATGTTGTTTGCACTAAAGAACTAATTGGCAGATTGCGTGTCCCACCCTTAATATATTGTTCATGCACTCATAAAGGTTAGTTGTCATGTGTCCCCAATGTTTACCTTCATTATATGTTTGTATCCATTGTTCCTTTAGAATATCATTGAGCCATTTCACTGCATCTTGACTCCAATCATTGATATGTCTTATCTAGTATGTGATGTCAAATTTGTCTTATGTAGTATGTGATGTCTGGTTGTATCCCGTGTATTGAATAAGTGGACGATATTACATAGTTATATTATATTGGATAAGATCGCAATGACATCAGCGTAATCCGCCAATCCTCCACTGAATGGTTGGTTCTGATTATGGATAGGATAGTGTTGTTGTGTACGATGATATCAATGTAATCCACTAATCCTCCACTGATTGGCTTATTTCGATTTTGGATAGCATAACGCTGATGTGTATGATGGCATCAACGTAATCTGCTACAATGACGTTAGCATAATCTGTCATCCTCCACTAATTGGTTGGTTTCGATTTTGGATAGGATAACGCTGACATGTACAATGACGTTGACTATGGTATCGTATGTCGTTCATTGCCCCACATTGCAATAGAGAATTATAATTTCCACAAGCAAAATGGTGAAACATGTTTTTTTATTAGCCCAATAAATTATGTATAATATACTTGCTAAATAATAGTTTTATATTATTTTACTAGATGGATTGGCAGGGGACTAGTCCATTTTAGAACTCAATACGAGGATATTATCAATTATAGATCAAACATTGATCACATGCAACATTATCAAGTTTAAAAGTTCATTATTTAACAAAATTTATACTACTTATAATTGTATCGTCTTACTAATTATGTCTTTTGTTTTCTCCTGTTCATATGGATGCCTTACATGAGCCTTGAAAACGTCATACCACAACAAACATATCAGGATTCAACGATATGGACTACCAAAACTGCTTTGATTTATTTTTCAACTGTAGAATGGCATCAAACAGATAGAGTCAAACTGCAGTTTGGACTTTTCCAAGAAATACCATATGAACCTGTAAATATTGATACACTTCACTATCAAAATATGAGACGGAATCATCTGGAAAATTGGAAAGACAAACATGTTGCATGAATTCAATTTTGGAACGAACGTCGAAGTCGTTGTCTTACTGGTCAAAGATACATGGACACCTAATACCAACATATGAGTATATGTTGTGGTTTAGACGCGACTCCAATTTGTACCTATAAGCTTTGCACCTACTATAGGGCCCATGATGTGGTGTTGTAGAAGAGCCAACTCAACCATCACAACGACAAATGCGTAATAGACCTCGCTATCGACTGCCCCTATTACTATTGAAAATGAAGCGCTAGAACCATATTGACATTCATTTGCTTTCACCTCAACATAACAACAATTTGAACCACCAAGACAATCATTACAATTTACGTTAACTCAACAATATGATCACCAACAATCTCTATATTCAAACGACCAAGATTTTGTGAATAACTTTTTTTGTGCACACTTAGGTACGCCTAGTTGCCCGTTATATTAATAACATGTACTCATTTTGTGTTCCATCATTCCCTAATCAAGTAGATCCTACTTCTTCGATACATGTCGACCTACTAAGTAAAAATGTACAAGAGACACATGCCCCAGTTGACGAAGAAAATCTACTTCTACATCGTCCACGTCGTATTCGTCAATCACTATGATGTGGGATTGGACACCATATAAGAGATTAATGTAATAAAATTTGTGTTTATTTTTTTCACTCATTTTGTATTTGTATATTTAATTATAATATTTAATTAAATTTTATTATTTTTATGTACTCCATTTTATTTAAATTTTTTAATAATTATAAAAAATAATATTATATTTATTTATTTATTTATAATAATAGTTACTTAAATTAATAATTAATGAAACTTAAATTAATTATTTAATTAAAATAATAATTATTGATTAATAAAATATATATTTATTATTATGAAAGATGTAAACAAAAAATAATGTCTTGTATTATTTCATATTTATAAATTATAACTCCCCATTTTTCACTAGATATGTCATTATTAATCGATCAAATCTCTTATGTATGTGTCTATTAAATAGCATCATTAATAAAAAATTATAACTAAAAAAAATACATTAAGAAATTGCTACGTAAAAGACCAATTTCTCTTCATTATTTAAAAATAAAATAATAATAATAATAATAATAATAATAATAATAATAAAACTCTAGAAGTTAGAGTTTGAGAAACCCATTTCTTAATTGACAAAATTTTAAATTTTAAAAAGATTGTACTTTAATATTTAATTATTAATGAATGGTAATCTGATATTTTTGTTTATTATAAATAAATAAATAAATAAATAAATAAAAGCCGTTGGATGATGTGTGTTTTTTAACAATTTAGCGGAATCGCATGCTGCTGATTAACAATTTAGCGGAATCGCATTTTGATCATCAATTTCTTAGGCATCGATTAAAGCAAAAAATGTGAGTTTCAATTATGATTTTACATCCTTGAGTTGTATGGGGCTTCAATTATGTAATTTTGAAGTTCGTGTGATCTGGAGTGGATGAGTAGGTTACTTGGCTCTTTGTTTTCCTATCTATTTCATCGTTTATTACTTCTAGCAATAAATTTATATTTAAAAATGATAAAATTTCTTAAAAGATTTGAAGGATTCTTTTTTAAAGTATAGATCGCATATTCGAGTTTATAATTTTTAATAATTCTGACTCTATTACTTTGAGTTTCTGTTTCGCATTGCTACTTCTAGTTATAGGAACATGACTTGGTTCGCTACCCCACTATTTATCTATTTGAAAAGAAATTTATTTTCATAGAAGTCAACATCATTTAACTTTATGATCACTTTTGCATTTAGGTCATAAAACCTATACACTTTCTTCATTGCGGCATACCCAATGAATACACATTCATAGGCTCTATTGCGAGTTTAATTCTTTTGGGATCGGGGATTCTAACATAAGCTAGACAACTCAAAGTTTTAAAATATGACAAGTTCGGCTGTCTTTTCTTCAATATCTTAAGGAGATGTTTCGTTTTAGATTTAGGAACTCTATTCAAAACATAGAAAATAAGCAATACATTTTTCGCACTCCAATGAGATGTAGCACTCGAGTTAACATTACTATCAACAACTACTTCAATAAAAGTTCTATTCTTTTTTTTTTTCAACTTTACCATTCACTTCAAGCAATTATGGTGCAGTTGTTTCATGTATAATTCCAGGCAATTTATAACACTTAATAAACAAACTAGAATCATACATGGAACCTTTTAATCTTTTTACTAAATTGATTTTCAATTTCAGTTACAAAGATCTTTAATATGTCAAGCGTTTCGCTTTTATTTTACATTTCTTATTAACGTCCTATCAAGTTCACACATATCAAATTGTAATAAATCTACAGACCAAGATTCTCTAACAACAAATTGATGTGAACTATTTGTTATTTTAGTTTAATACAAAATTACATTTTTCAAAATCATTTAAACTTTAGATTTAAACATGAGTTACTTAAGTTTGAAATCAAATGTGTTCACATCACATAGTCTAGCATTTCAAAAATTAAAATCACACAACATGTAAGAGCATCTCCAACGGTGAATTTAACATAGAGTTTATTAGATGGAGTCCACTGTGCCACGTCATTTAAGAACAACTCGTTCATTTTTACTCCAACGGTGAACTCAACATGCGTTCATTAAATAGTACCCACTAACTATTATAAATTTATTATTATTAATAAATTAATAAAAAAAAGTAACAGGTATAATTTTATTATTATTAAATTGTGAAAGTATTGTTCCTTCATGAGAGCACCACGATGACAACTTGGCACAACTTCAATAGTGAACTCACCAAGAACTGAAAGTTACGTAACTACACGCTGGCGAATAAACTCATTTGGCTACAGTTGGAGATGCTCTAATCAGAAATAGATATTTTATTGATTTCAACAATCAAACAGAACGAGACATATCAAAATTTTAACATTTAATTTAGATATATCATGAATGACGTACCTTAATTGATGATTTGATTAGTTATCTTATGAATTTTACAATAGTGAGCCTCCACGAATTTGTCAGGGATCATTTGATACTCTGGGTAGCAGCTCACGACATACTTCTTCAAAGCATCTCAAACATATCTAGCAATATTGCTGGAATTGTAGTAGTTATACAGATCATCAACAAGTTAATTAAGAATATAATTCTTATCATTATTCTCCCATGGGTTAATTTTCCAACTTTCTTATCATTTTTTATTTGCTTCAAACTAAAGTGGAGTATGGAAATCAAAGTCAACATAATCAAATCCAATAATCTCTTCGATTGACATGGCAGAAAGAAAGTCTTAAAATTGTTATTTTTGAGTTTCGAAAAACTGTTTAAAATTCACAATTTATGTCGCCGAAGATATTATTAGATTGAGTCGCGAATTAGGTCGCGCACTACCCAAATTGTGCAAGGCAGACTATCAACCACAAAGTCCTCGGGATAAAAATAGCTCAGATTCACTATATCAAAGTTTCACTCGTAGAAAATTGTTCTAGAATTACACCATCAATATGGCAGTTAAAGTCACTTTTAATATGACGATTAAAGTCACTCGCAATATAGTACTATGACCACTCATAAATCAAAATGACTACGACACTACGGTATAACAACTGCTATAAAAACTGATAGGACTACGGTACAAAACCGCTCTAAAAATCGAATGGACAATGGTAAAAATATCACTTTAAAATATCGACGGAACATAAAGAAAATTGAGAAGTGACTCAGAAATTAGTCAAGCAGACTATAAAAGAGAGAAAAGAGAAAGTTGTAAAATGCATCCAACTTTGGTGTACTTTTCATAATAGTTTAAAACTCATTATATAGTGATGAAAGCAAACTCACGTATATTTTCTATCTAATATGGGACTTTAGTATTTATAGAGTTGAAAACTACTCAAAATATGAGAGTTTTCCAATGTGAGACACTAAAAAAATGTGAGACTTGAATTTAAAAAAAATATATATATAATTATTTCCACTTAAATTTAAAAAAAAAAATTTTAATGTAGTACTTCAACAAATTTTTAAATCCACACAATAACATACTCTACGTTCTAACATAAATGTAACACTAAAGTGAAAAAGAAAAAATGTAAAACGAAGGCAAAACACGAAACCAAAATGCAAGAGACATACAAGTTGAACACTTAACGCAAGAAGCATAATGCAAGCGAAGAGCAAATATGCATAACCTCGATCAATAAGAGATGAAAAAGAAAGTAATAAACAATTTGTTTTATCACATTCTTTTATGTTTATGGAAAACAAATAGACAAGTCAAAGAAATAAAGATTCACTTTTAAGATTTAAAGAAACGGTGAAGTCTGATTCATTATAAAAAATATTCTACAAACTAAAGAACTCACCAAAAACTCTAATTATGTATCAGTTTACACGAGTTTCCCAAATCTACAAAAAAAAAACGATTTTAGATAGAAGTCAATTTATTTTAAGAAAATAAGCTTATAAACTCAATAAGTCTACTAATTCACTCACGAGTCTCACAATTCAGTCACGATTCTCACAACTATAGTTATTATTAGGCTAAATTACATCTGCGGTCATTTAACTTAATTTCAAGTAACATTTTAGTCTTTTATATTATTATTTTTTCTGAGTTGGTCCTTTATTTTAATTTTAAGTGACAATTTAATATTTTATGTTTTAAAATATCAACAATGTTGTCCTTTTTTTACAAAAATTCAAAAAAAATGTCAAATTTTTCAAACAAAACCCATAAAATTCATTATCATCTTCAATAAAATATAAATTTAATCAAATTCGTTACTTCAATTTTGAAATAAACTCATATGTTTATTCTTTATTTGATGTTGTTGGAGATGAAAATATAAGTGTATTTGAATATTTTAGTTATGAATTTGATAAATTTTGCATTATATTGAAGATGATTATTAATTTTACGAGTTTTGGTTAAAAATTTTCATAATTTTTTTGAATTTGTGTTTAAAAAAAGGATAACATTGTTAAAATTTTAAAACATAAAATATCAAATTATCATTTAAAATTAAAATAAATAACCAACTCAAAAAAAAAATAATAAAAAACTAAAACCTTATCTAATAATCTTATTATTATTATTATTAAATGTAGGTTACAGTACATGGATTGAAGTAGACGCATTTAAATTTTAATTTATGGACCACAAGCTTGTCCTATCACAAGCAATGGATAAGACATAGCTTCTTACGTACTACGTTGTGCGGCCTTTATATGGCCTTGTCCTGACCAATAAACAAAACCATATATTCTATTATATCTCCATAAAATAATTTTTGTTTGGTAGGAAATTTGAATTGAATATTGATGCGGCACAAATCAATACCATGTTTTAAGGAGTTCTAAAAAACAACTTGTCTCTAAATGATTGGTTTGCCTTGTAACAAGCTTAAAGGGCAAAACTAAAATACTATGTATAATTAGTTATACTAGTTATAAGTATTGCAAATTGTACATCGATTGGATACAAAACGGAATTCTAGAGATATATGTATCTATTTTTCACACCAATATCATTTTAAAAGTCCGAATCACTATGATTAATTAACGAGTCATTATCTAAATTTATTGTAATCAATTTTTTTTTTATGGATAGCCAATTTTTTTTTGTCATTTAATTTTAAAATTATATTTAAAATTAATTTAAAATTTGTATATTGGTGTCCCGATTTATAGACTAACATAATTTTTGTAGTCTCTTAACTTAATTTTAGATAATAATTTAATTTTTTTATTTTTTTTTATTTTGTCTTTTATTTAACTTTAATTAAGAATTTGATCATTTATCTCTTAAAATATAAACAGTGCTATCTTTCTTTTTTTACAGAAAATTCATCAAAATATTCAAACAAAAATCATTACAAGAATTATCATTTTCAACATAATTCAAATTTTTATCCAACTCATAACTTAAATATTCAAATAAACTCATATTTTCATCTCCAACAACATCAAATTCATCAAATAAACATGAAGATATGAGTTTATTTGAATATTTGAGTTATGAATTTGATAAATATAATAATTTTCATGAAATAGGTAATGGGTTTTTTTTTTAAATTTTGATGAATTTCATGAGTTTATGTAAAAGAATAATAACATTGTTGAATTTTAAGACATAAATAATCAAATTATTACTTAAAATAAAATAAATAACCAAATTAAAAAGAAAAAAAAATAAATTTGTTTCCTGATTTGAATTCAAAACCTTCTTCTTAAAACTCATTTGATACTCTTAACTCACCAACCAAACTTACTATGGAGCTATCATCCAATCATTTAATGTTATGTTTAATATTTAATTTGAATTAAGTTTACCTTTAGGAAGCACATACTCCAACAAGAACACCAAACACAACACGACACACGTCAACACTGCTATTTAAAAAAATATAAGACACCGACACATATATAATTATCTATTATTATAACTATATAAAATATGAGCATTATCTATAAAAGATCTAAATTGAGCAATTTATTTCACTACAAAAAAGTTTTTAAGCAAAATATTATAATTTTTCACCATCATTTATCCATTTACTATAGCAAAAAGTTAAAAATTATATAGTCAAATTTAATTTTTACTGTCGTCTCTACTATGACACATCTTATCCTTATACAAGTGTCTTAAGACGTGTCTAAAGAGTATCTAAGTTGTATTGAAGCAAAGAAGAAGAAAAAAAATAGATTTGTTTGAACACTTGTCTGAGTAGTCCAATTACATGTTGTACGAATGTTGATACCGATACATATCGGACACTAGAACAAGCCTAATCTCTAAGTAGTTTTTGCTTCATTGCAGTTGAAAGTAGTTATACCCAAAAAAACTCAAGAGTAACAAATAATTTAACTTCGAAAACTAGCCCATACCATTCATGATTTGAATCTCAATTACATAACCATAATACAACATCTATTTCACACATGCTAAAATGAAGAGTGATAATTAAACATCTCATCATCAATTCTCAATCTGAATCAGAAATTCAAAATACTAAACATATTCTATACAAAGATATATGCACTGTTTCTAAAGTTGAAACTGAAAATAGTATTCTTCAGAATAAGAGAAGACACAAAACTAAGCAGCAAAGTAGGAAAAAACAGATTCTGCTGAGTGATTTATCAACTTGCATTAAATGTCTCCTCATCCTTGAATTATTGCTCCCTTGAAAATTATATGAATTAGGATATGTATACATATTTTCCATTTGATTGCCAAACACCCTTGCATATATCATCTCACCAAAAATTCCATATGTATTGTCTAGTGCCGAGCCACTCGTGCTAAACATCGGCGAGGGATAATCGCTAGGAATCGAGTTGAATTGTTGAGGATGACGATAACTTTGATAACTAGATTGAGAAACAGTTGTAGCATTGTATGATCTCGGACCCGAAGGCCTTTGAGGCACAACAATCCCTACTTGATTCGCCTTCTGTTCGGAAGTTGTCTTAGTTTGGCCGCGGCCATATAACGGAACTAAGGAGGATTGAGAGAGTTCCGATTTGCAGACCGGACATTTCGGCTTCTGCTGTTCTTCGTATTCCGAATAAACACTGGTTTTTAAATGAAGCCATTTGTAAATGCAAGGCCAACAGTAAAGATGGCCGCAAAATGTGACAACCGGATCTTGCACACAATCCAGGCAGATGTTGCAATCAAATCCACCAGATGCATTTCTATCAGAATCTGTCATGCCATCTTTGGAAGGTTTCTGATTTTTCAAAGATGGTTGCTCTTCAAAAGACGCGGTATCGTCGATGTATTGATCTATGGCCATTTTTTGTGTTGCAGAATGTTTCTATAGGTACCTGAAATGAACAAGCACACAATGTATTAATTATGAGTGTTTGATCAATGACTATATGACACAAACGTTATAGTGTCGTTTGATCCAATAATTACAAATTAGTTCATTTTTTTGTATGATCAAAGTTTTGTGAATATGAAGGGTTTGAATCATAAGGAGAAAAAAATCCTCAAAACTAAAACTTGTTTTGAAGAATGTCAACTTCTATAGTAGAATGGTAGTTTCACTATGGTTGAGAAAGAAGGTTTGGCAGAGAAATATAAGTCGGTCCATGTCATTAGACCAACTTTGTCTCGAGTTCTAACCTTGTAGATATCAAATATACAACCATCTAATTCATGACATTAATTGGTGTGGGTCAAGACAACCACATCTCAAACAAACTAGGACAATTATTTTATTTTATGGTTACTTGATTAGCCACATTTATTAGAACTATCTATAAATTAAGTATAGTTTATAATTTGAAAAAATGTAAACTCTTGAGATCAATCCAAAATATTTACATAATAATAGAATATTAAAATACAAAGTACAAACATGTATAAAATGTTGTGACCTTACAAGTTTTTCTTGAAATTGAAAGATAAACTAAAAGATTCTTTGTATAATTATTTTAAACTAGATAAGCATAGCTTAGGGTGGTGACAAAGGTGGGGCCAGAATTTGCCTAAGGTGATAAGTTCAAGTTGTTGATAACCACTCATTCACACATCAGGAATAATTAATTTTTCCATAAAAAACTTAATTGGAAAGAGATACAAGCATATTTTAACAATAATAAAAAAAAAAGTATGTAATAAAGTAAACCCAACACAAACTTTTAAGAAAATAAGGATTCAACTCTCAAGCAATTAAACATTAAATTAATGTTTTGAAAACCCTTCAGAAACTCTAAGGGTAGGGTCGACACAACAGATTAAAGTCTAAAACAAAATTTAAAATTAGACTCTTTAAATACAATGACAACAATAAAATTAAGGATCTTTAAAATCTAATTAGTTTTTACTACAATATTGAACAACGCAATAATAAATACTAAATGCAGAATTTGTGTGTCAAATTTATATCATGAGACTTAAGAAAAATATTAAAACAATTAATATATTAATTAAATCAAAAAAATAAGTTTATGTTAGGTCTTATATGGCTGCCTTACTCTTCTGGGCCCTGTCTAGGGGCACTCCTTAAGTTCGGCTACAATATTATTTTCCAATGACTAGCACTGAAGAGTCTTTGCAAATATTATTTTTTTTATTTTTCCAAAAGTAGTTAGATCCAACTTTATAGTTTAATTTTCGTTTCTCTATTTGAAAAAAACGTGTTTCATTAAAGAATAAAAGAGTCTATGACTCTCGAAACATTTATATATATATACGCTTATAGTCAATAATTGCAATACAAGTTGATCTTATAGTTACAAACATTAAATATGTTAGTTGCTGAATCAATGTCATCTTTATTTGACAAAATTTAACAAAATTATTTATTTGATAAATAAAAAGAGAATTATTTGTGAGAATTCTAGGCTTCTAGTTGTTTAACTGAATCACAAAAATCAAGCTCAACTATTTTCAAGGAAGAGGTTTTTTTTTTTACTCTATTTTCAAGGAAGAAGTTAACAAGTGGATAATCTAGCCAATTTGCATTTTACACATCCGAAAGCAATTTCTAATATCTAGCACATCATTGACAAAATCAATTTTAAATAATATAAATTAAATCTGTTGCTAGATCCTTGATTAGAGGAAAAGAGATTTTTTTTGTAAAAGAAAATTAAGGTCTCGAGAGGAAAGAGGATTCAATCATTAATGGACATTGGAACAAAAATTTATCCAAAGTCCCCTTGTGAAACACAATATTTAAGCATGAAAATCAATTTGTAAATTAATTTTTTTTTACTAGTTACTGCTAAAAAAAATCCTATTTAAGATTATATAGAGAAACAAACGTGGTGAAAATATTTTCATTCTACTTTGATTAGGAAAAAAATAATCATTACCATCACACCATAACATAACTTTTTTTTACTCACAGCATAAGAAAACCAAACAAAAGACAACACGGTTAAATAAATTGCCAGAAACATCGAAAAGGAAAAACAAAAGAAGGATAAAAATTTTCCATGACTATTCTATGCACATAAACCCCATCAATAATTAAATTAGATTAAATAAACATACACAAGGTAGTGAGAAACAAAAGTATTTATATTCTATTGAAAATTTGAGGAATGAAAATCAGGATCTCAAAACAAAGCTTATAACAGTAATTTCCTTGCGGAAAGTCAAAGGACCCATTAATGAAGGAACAAAAAAGAAACAATTTTTAGAGGAAAATTGAATAATACCCAGATGAAGAAAAGAAGCTAAAAACAAAAAATAAAAGCAATTGAAAAAAAAATAAATAAAACTTCACAACCCATTAGAGAGAGAGAGAGAGAGGTATTTGAATACTTACAATAAGATAGAAGTGAGTGAAGGATGAAAGTGTATGAAGTTTGAAGATTGAAGGACGGAAAGGGTATTGAGAATGTTATAATGGAAAGTTTGGTTGAAGAGAAGACAGAATGGAATGGAAGAGAAGGAAAGTTGGGTTAAGTATGAAGGAGGGAAACAATCAAAGACCGCAATACAATAGCATTTTATTTTATAATAATACAAATAACTTTTTATTTAAATAATGATAATAAATAAAAAACCACGCGTACGAAAACGTAAAACAGTAAAGTACTCGTATTACATACTTTGTACAGTATACGTACGATATTTGTCCAGTATTCTGTTAATTTTAAATTCTCTATTATATCTTTTTTTCATTATATTTAGGAATGTGATCTTTTATTGTGATTTATTTATTTTTATAATAAATCATTAATTATTAATTTAACAAATAAAAAATTAAAAAAAATTAAATTATGTTAATAAAATATTAAAAAAAATATATATCAAAATTAATACGTTTAAACAGGTGTGTCAACATAAATAATTTACTATATAATTTTAACAATTTCCTCCTATGTTATGCCTATTATGCAATAAATTAGTCATTTCTTTATTAACAACTTTCTTCTATTCTTTCTCTTATTTTAACAAATAAAAAAACTAAATTATAATAATAAAATCAAATAAAATATATATAATTTTTTTAATGTAATATATTTTGTTTAATTTTATTTATATAATTTAATTTATTATTATTATTATTATTGTTATTATTATTTATCAAATTATGAGAAAAAATAGGAGGAATTTATTAATAAAATAAAATGAATTTGTTAACTACTTCAACTTAAGAAGGAGTTATTAAAATAATATTACATTTTATTTATTTTAATTCATCTATTCAATGGTATTAATTTATATATTTTTTTTTATTTTATT
>JBBPBT010000066.1:456796-505897 GCA_037974875.1 Cicer bijugum | reverse complement strand
ATTGGTGAAAATTAGAAAATATATTATTTATTTGATGATATATTTATTTTTGAATTTTCACGTGACAACAAATCTTTTATGATATATATATATATATATATATATATTGTAGTTTATTTTATCATTATAGTTATAGTTGGGTATTTCACAAAAGATTTTATTTTGTTTGTGAAAATATATAGACTATTCTCTTGCCTACGCCAAAGGAAATATTTGTACATGCCATACATTACAAGGGACAAATATCAAATTCAGTGTGAGACAATTATAAAATAATCATTGTTATTGTTATTAATAATAATTTTTTTCTTTTCCAAATTTATTTATTTAAAAAAGAAAAGATATTTTTTTTATACACATGTAGAGATTAATCTTAAGAGTCGAATACTTTCATAATAGGTGAAAAAACACTCCCTAAAGAGTTTGAACGGTGTTGCATTCTCATCGTTGAATTTGAACCCAAAACTACATATTAAACTGATAAAGACTCCGACCCAAGAACTATGAATTTTAAGATGGATATGATTAAAGACCAATATTTTTAGTGCTTCTTAAAAAAAAAATATTTTTAACGATCCAAAGAATATAACTAATGATAGTTTAGGACATTCCTCAAAGATAGAAGTCCACGGTCATCTTCGTTTTGACGATTGAGACAATGACATAATTAGTGTTGGTTTGAATAGTTCATTTTTTAGGAGACATATTTGTTTTCCTTTGTTTTTATCGAACGGATTTCAATCCAATCATTTTTTCAACCTTGAAAAAGAGGAGATCCATAAAATTCAACATTCATTAGATAACATCATTAAAATTTTAAACCGTTTTCAAATGGTGAATCATAATTTTAGTCATGAAAATATATGGCACTATCATTTTGGTCACTAATTCAACAAAAAAAATCAAATTGCTCATTAAATCATAACATCTACAAAATCAAATTACTCATAAAATCAAATTATTCATTGAATCAAATTACTCATAAAAATCAAATAGTCATTAAAAGATGTATTTTATTATCATAAAAATCTACAAAATATATCATTTACAGTAAAAATAGTTCATAACCATCATAACATCATAAACAAAATGGATGACTAATTTAGATTTTTTGTTGAGTGAAATAAAAAAAAAATACAAAAATGACAATAATTTATATTTTCATAAACTAAAAACAATAGTTTATCCCGTTTTTAAATATCAAAAGAGTAGACCAATTATCAAAAGTGGTGTAAGTGAGAATTTGCCATCAATCAAATCCTTTGGTGAAAGAGTATCATTTTACTCTCCTTGGTGTCATTTAAAGGGACAGCAACAACACGTGATGGGCTGGGGTAAATCCGGGCCCAGTGGCCCAAAGCACCAAGTGACAGAGATATTTCTGAATGGCCACTGCTGGAGGAAACCATCATATGGTTGCCGGAATACGGGTAACATTCGATGTGGGGCTTAAGCTCAAACTCTTTTTAAGATTTTCGCTAAAGCAAATGTTTTAAACATATAATCAATTCACACGAGTCTATATATTTAATTTCAATTTTTTTATAATTACAATTATTTTACATAATTCAATGTCTAGTCTAACATTTTAAATAAATAATAATAATAAATGATCTGATTTTGTAGAGTGTTAGTCAAAGGTGTAAAATGACAATATGGAATGGAAATAGAATTTGACAATTATAAAATTCTGGCAAAAATGTGGTCCTGAACATTGCATATGGTTGCATTTCCGGTTTTAAGGATTCTCGATTTTGTATCATTGGTTTGTAGTAATATATGTAACATGTACCTATGTGCTATGGCCGCAAGTACTATATTATTATAGACAGCGTTTTACAACTCATGGTCAAGGATGGTTCAATTATTCATTGGTTGGTATCCCATACTTTATTTCATTCATGGACCACAACCCTAGGCCATGTCTTGGAATTAGCACCTACTATTCGTCGGTTACTGTTTGTGCTATGGTTTATGTTTTGTTTTAGACTCTCAGTTGTGGGGTCACTTGGAGTCGATGTGGACCACTTATGTTTCAGTGTAATTTTATTTACTTTACTATATTATGCTTAGTCTATGTTGTTTTTCACCGGAATCCACTAAATCACTTTGAAAACGTTGAACGCAAAGTATTCTGAATTCCCAATGCATGTTAACACAACTTTTGTGAAAGTTATATATATTAGCTTATAACTTGCCATGCGTTAAATGAGGATTTCACCGAGATTCCTAACACATGTAGTGTGTGTTTGATTGTAGAGTGAAGAAAAATAATTTTAAATTAATTAATTTTGTAAAATTGATTATGATTAAAAGTTAATTGAAAATAACATAATCGATGTTTGTATACTTTAGTTCAAACAGTGATATTTAGTAATTTATATTAGGCTTAATTGTAGTTTTGGTCTCCCTATTTTAGTTGAATCGCGAAAGTAGTCCTCCCATTTTGTTTCTCTCCAGTTTTGGTCCTCCAAACATAATTTTAGTCCAAAACTTTATGAAATTTCATTTTTTTTGCATTTATTTGAGTCACACCATGCCTCAAGATCTCATTTGCAACAATTGTACCTGAAATATATGATCATAAATGGTGTAGTACGACTTTAAAAAAAATGAAATTTCATCAAATTTTGGACCAAAATTCTATTCGGGAACCAAAACTGGAGAGAAACAAAATAGGAGGACTACTTTCGCAATTCAGCTAAAATATAGGGAACAAAACTGCAATTAAACCTTTATATTATTTAAATAGTTTGAATATAATGTTCTTTTTACAAACATGTATTTAAAGAAAAAGAAAAATACTTGATAATTGATGGTTACCCTTACTACCTTTTATGTATGGTATCAAAAACCAACTTAAAATTTTGTTGACGTTATCTAAAAGGAACACATTTTTGCATTTCTTCAAATATTTTTTGGTAACAAATAGCAATTATTTTATCAAAATGGGTTTGAATGTTTATTTTTGTGCATACATTTTTATTTATACTTTTTTCTGTGTAATAATTAATTTATATGAGATAAAAATTATATATATGTATATATATATATATATATAATATATTAATTCATTAAAATATTTGTACGTAACCAAAGTTAAATGAATTAACATAGTATTTTTATCACAAAAAAAGCAAAATACAATTTTTGCTTTATTTCCGCTGTTCAACTAAATGGGCCTTTATGTCTGTTGGTCAAAAAATATTATATGGGCCTTTTCTTTTAAATAAAAAAACATAAATGAGTGTTTTTAATAATTAAAAAAAATTAAAACCCCCTCCCTCACCTGTTCTCTATAACCTAGAAACAAAGGGTAGAGAGGATATCGTAAATTCGAATCACTCTAAATGAAAATGCAAAGAAGGAATGAAAGCTTAGGAATGAAGTTGTTAAATTCAAGTTTTTAATTAAATTCGTTTTACTTAGTGGATTTGACACATAAAGTTATCATATTTACCTCAATAAAATAAATTAAAATTCATATATACATGACGCATAAACTTATATAACACTATAAATATATCAATAATCCAAAAAATCAGCTTAATTATAAAACAAAATATACAAAATCATCATATTAAAGTTTCAAACTCATTAGTTTGTATCAAATCAAACTAAATAAATTATCCAACAAGTTCAATAGCAAGTAGAAGACGGGTTCTTTGAACAAACATGTTTTAGAATACAAACTTAAATCGAAATTGATTGGTCTATATAGGAGAAAAGTGAAAAAAGATAGTTTTTTTGAATTGGGCTTAGAAAATTAGACCTATTTTAGTATTTGAGTTAAAACACTATATTAGTTAAACTTCATCCGAATTTACTCTAAATTTGTGAGTTTATTTGGTTTAATTCGATTTATAGAATGAATTTATCAATTTTGAAACTATCGGCAAATTAATATGTTTTTTGCACTTGAAAATGTAAATCCGTATGAATTTACGTGTTAACACTCAATTTTGATAATCCTGCTTAGAAAATCATCACTATAACCTTTTTTGGGCTAAAATTGAAAATATACATGTGGCTTGTATTATAATCAATTCAAAAAAGTCCACAAATTATTGAAAGTAGCTTCACCCAAAATTGATTTTCAATACGATGAATCAAGTTTCAAACCAAGATCCAACACATCTTCTCAATCAACTACCTTAAGTGTTTATTTTTCTTTTCAGATTTACCATTAATTATAATGGGTGTTGCCATAATTGGACTTAATTACATAGATGTGAGTTTGTATTTGAATTAACAAAAGTATAATACTATTAACCACAAACACCTTTAAGGTTCCTGTAAAAAAAAAAAACCTCTAAAGTTAAGCGTGTCACTGTGTATAACACCGTTACGACACTTTAAATAAGTGTCTCAAAAGTAAAACTTATTTTCTTTAGTTTCAACACTCTTTCAATCCTTCAGACGTACACATTTCAAACACAACTACATGGATTGAATATGTTTCGAAGTAATCATGATAAATGACTATCATATTCAATGAAGATAAAAAAAACCATATATGTATTGATGCCAGTGTCTTATGTTTCTTTACATTAGCATTGTTGATGTGTTCGTGTTCATGTCAAATTAAGTGTTTGTGTCGGAATTTGTACTTCATGTATAATTACAAATATATCAGTCTTAGGATTCTAACTCTCATATGAGATGATATTACAATTTAAATCTTTTATCAACCAAAGAATAATGACTTGGAAAGAGTTTATTATATTAAAATGTATACTTGTTTGATTTACAATAAGTTCTAATGACTCTCAATAGAGAGGATACTTCAACTTTAAAAAATATTAGATATGTACGAGAGATGTTTGCAAGAAAGAGAAGAATGGTATGAGATAGTATGTAACACTTGCAAATCATTATGACCCATTCTCCTATGTATGGTTAATCGGTTGTTAATTGGTCAATTTCTATATTTTTATGGATTCTTCCCTTTCTTGTGTAGTGTTCTTCAATTTTATATAAATTTTTCAAGGCTTTTTCTTATTTGTATTCTTTTAGATATTAACAAGCATTTTTCTTTTCTTTTTATTTCTTTACTTCTCTATTTTAAATTAAACTACTTTATATGATCAAATGTTCAAATTCCATGAATCATTGGGATTTTTATTTTTTTTTCTGGCGGATCTTCTCCCCTATATTTTTAAATTTCTTATATATATATATATATATATATATATATAGTATCAAAGTGATAACTTATTAAAATATCTTTAAACTCTATAGTTAGTTTTTTATTAATTTCGCCCCTCCATGTATGTACCTCTTTTATATTTGCTTTCTACTCTCTCTTAGAATTTATACTACTAAAATATAATAAAATTAATACAACTAACATATGTATATATTTATGTGATGATTAACTAGGGTGATAACACACTCTACCACCCTAATTAGCAACTCAACTATTAATTAGGGTGATGCATTTTTTCAAGAAGAAATTTTTTGACAAAGATAAAAATTATAAAATGGATATATTTTATTTGATTGAATTGTGAAAATTGTGTGACTTGTGAAAATTGAAATTCTAATTTTTTTCAACTTGTCTACTATGTATGAATTTGTGATACTCTAAAAAAAACTATATGATTTTTAAAAACCCGGCTCCCCCAAATAAAACTGGCTCCCCCAAATAAATCCGGCTCTCCCAAATATTTTGTACAAGATCCGCCACTGTTTTTTCTGTAGCTGTTTTTCTTTACACAATGTAGATAGTCATTATACAACTTTGTTCTTTCTTTTCATATGCAGACTTTCCTTATAACCAATTGATTCTTTGAACTTCCTCGACTTCATTAGTTTCAAATTAAGTTCTTTATATTGAAAATATAGTTCTTGAAAAAAGAATAATTGAGATAACATAAAAAATTTGTTGCAATCATACAAAGATTGGTTTCTATTGTTGTTGTCATTGATGATATCATATTACTTCATAGCTATATATTGTACTTTAAAAAAAAAATCAGATGATCAATAGCATTTGTAGCTACGTTTGTACTAAATAATCAAATATTATATTTTTATTGTACAATCATACTGCTTTAGGTACCAAAAACAATGATTCATTAGAAGAAGTGACGTGTTAGAGAAAATATTTTGTTATAACATATGAATGTTGTACCGAATAATCCAAATATTGTTCACCAAAAGCATTTCATGTATTAGACATTGTTTTCATTGTTTTGGTCTCATAAGCTTTAATTTTTTGAAAATTTGAGTGATCAGAGTATTACTTAAAAGCTACTTGCATAAACCTGTCTTGTTTCAACCATTTGACTAGACGATGACTCTCTAGAGAGTAAAGAATACTGACATTACTTATTCAATGGAACTAATATGTGGCTCATACCAGAATTACTATGCTTTGATCCGATGTACTTTTTCTAAGTTATAACTTACTCTAGTATTAATAGGCATAGATAATTGTTCGGTAATCAATAATATTATATTTTGTCTAATAAATAGTACATGGACAATTATTAGGAAGTTACAACCACTTATGCCACTATAATAAACATTTAATAATATATATTTTGATTTGGCTTTATCTAGTTTGAGCACTTAAAGCAGCAATTAGTTAATTGAAAGAACATCTCCAACTCTGAATTCAATATGGGTTTTTTAGATGAAGTCCACTGTACCACATCCAGTGGCTGATCTTGCTCAAAATATTGGGGGGTGCGACAAATATTAACTAAAAGATTATAATTGAAATTTATAAAAGTTATGTAGTTTTATCAAAGATTCAACATAATATCAATACACAATAAAAATATAATATGTGAAAAGAGATGTTTACATTGAATTAAAGTTGTGCCATTCGTTCTCCTAAAGCCTTAAAATCATCGATAATTGAATCAGAACTAAAGGTTTCAGCTATTTCTTTTTCAATATAAAGCATCATATTGTCAGCAAAAAATTCATCCTCCATCTTGTTACGCAGTCTTGTCTTGATAATCTTCATTGCTGAAAATGATCTTTTTGTAGTAGCTGTAGAAACTGGAAGAGTTAAGATAAGACGAATTAATCGATCAATCAAATAATATGTATCTGCCTTCCCTGTTTTTTTTAGAGCTTCACATAACTCAGACATAGTTGACAAGCTATTCAAATCTGGATTACTAACAACGTCAAGAATAAAGTGCTTCAATTGAAATCTCAAATTAATTTTATCTTGATAATTAAAATCCACAGGATAAAATTTATTTACAAGAGCACATATATTATCCATATCAAATGCTTTGTAAATATCTTTAGGAACCAAACTATTGCTTAGACTCAAAAGCTCCATTGTTTGCCCACAAAATCTGTGATTCAATTCCTGCAATTGTTGATCAATTGTAACACAAAAGAGATTCACTCTATATTGTTGACCCACTGTGATGTGATCATGTTGATGACGAGCGCGTCCTTCGCGCTCTATATAAATAGCATTACAATCGGGGGAATCAATATCATGCTGCTCACAAAATAATATCACATTTTTCAATAAATCATCCCAACCATCATCTCTCAACTTCTGAATTAATATTTGTATTATCGACTAATTGAATTGCATTAAGTATATCTTGAGTTTTATGTTGTAAAGCTTGACAAAGATGATTTGTAATTCCCATAATCTCTTTCATCATGTGCAAAATCAATATAAACTCAAATGATTTCATAAGCTTATGAGCAGCATTAGCATTACCATGTGTAGAATAACCTGTTCTATTTCTACTAATATCTTGAAGAACTGCACAAGTTGGATTATACAAATTTATCATACTACAAACAGAAGAAAAATGTGAGCTCCAACGAGTATCACTGGCTCGTTTCAAATTGCAAATATGATTTTGTCAACTACCACTTTCAAGTTCACCAATCTCCAACAAAGTTGAAATCTCCTCTAATATGGCACTTTGCAATTCATCATGTCGCTTACTAGAAGAACACAAAATATTGATGATAAAAGTTAAGTGTGAAAAGAAATCATGAATAGGAAAAACTTCTCTAGAAGTAGCAACCAAAGCAAGTTGTAATCTATGTGCAAAACAATGTATATAATAAGCATAAGGACAATCTTTGAGAAATAATGCTTGTAATCCATTCCACTCCCCTCTCATATTACTAGCACCATCATACCCTTGTCCACGGATATTTAAAACATCAAGACCATACCGAGAAAGAACATCACAAATGGCTTTTTTAAGAGTGATCACCATAATGTCTTTAACATGCACAAGACCAAAAAAACGTTCTTGTATCAATCCATTTTTATCCACAAACCTCAAAATAATAGACATTTGCTCCCTTAGAGATTCATCAACAATTATGCAAAATTTAGAATCCCCAATCTCTTCTCGAATATAGCTTTTCACTTTACTAGACATGATATGCAAAATTTCCTTTTGAATTTTAGGAGAGGTATACTTTGAATTATATGGAGCATTCTCTAGCACTACTTTTGCAAGTTCAACATTGTATGATGCTAAGAGTTTGATCATTTGAAGAAAGTTACCTCTATTTTTTGATCCTAGTGATTCGTCGTGGCCACGAAAAGCACAAGCTTGAAATGTAAGCCAACGAATTGAATCAATAGAGCTTTTGAGACGAAATCTATTTTTGTTGATGAGATCGGCACTCTGCGCATTAAATCCATTTATGATATACATAGATTGATTGCACAAGTCTTGACATGCTTTCATTGCATTATTGTGAAACGAACAAGGACTCTCTCCAATATGTTTTCTGGCATTGACCTTTCTCCATGCTTTAAATCCTTTGCTAGTGAAGACGTCATAGGTAGGGTTCCCACTTGGTTTTGTACTAAACAAGTAACAAAATAAACAATAAGCAGCATCATTAGTCGGAGAGTACTCTAGCCATGAAAGGAACATTTTGAACCAAGATGCTTGAAATCGTCTTGGATGCTTGTCTCCATTTAGGGGATATTTTTCAATTACACATTGATAGGGACCCCAATTAAGATAGGCTCTTCGAACTTCATCTCTTTGATTTATAGGGTATTCCCAAATTTGGAGACGTTTTCCGGGGTCACGTTCTAAACAATTGACATCGAATTTATTCGCCGTGATTTTTTGAATCTTACAAGGCTGCTCATCTGGTTGAACTGTTTGATCACTGGAATGATGCTTTTCAGGTGTTGATGTTAAAGCTTTGCAATTTTCAACTTTGTCGGAAACTTTCTTCTTGAAAAATGCATCAATTTTCTTATGTTTAAACATTGTTTCACTCCTAAAAAAATACACAAATTAATTAAAATAATTCACAAATTAACTAAAATACACAACACAAAACATCAAACATGAGATATATAAAACAAAGAGATTAATGTAGGAAAGAAAATATATTTGCAATTATATGGCAGTATGGTATAAAATAAAACATCAACTATAGTTTGACCCATTACCTAGTGTTAATAATAAATTATGCTATAAAATAAATAAGAATCAAGCATGATTTAAAAAAATTATATGAATATGTCAAACTCAGATTAAACACAAACTACATATAACATATATGATATATTGTAAAATAAAAATAATATACAACAATAATAATGAAGTTATATTGTATTTTCTTTGTCTTGTGCATTAATGTTTTTTTAATTGGTTAGCTTTTGTTTCATGATAGTTTAAAAATATATGCTAATATTTTGAAGATAAATTTTAAATCTGAGATATAGAGTAACAATAAATTTAAGTTGATTACTTACCAAAAAGCTACGTTGATACTTGATAGGGAGAGTTCAAGTGAAGAGAAGAAGCGACATAGAGCTATGAACTAATTACTGATACAATAGGAGGGAGAGGAAGGGAGGGACACGAGAGGAGAAATTGAAAAGGCAGATGTTAGTTTCTCAAAACCATAAAGGTTTGAGGGATATTTTAGTAATTATTAATTTATTATTATTATTTTAATAAATAGGGAGAGAGGGAACCGGACATGACAAATTGAAAAGGTTATTTTTTCAAAAACACAAAGGTTTGAGAGATATTTTTGTAATTGTCACTATTAATTTAATCTATTTTTATTACTTATATAATTTTTTTTTAATTATAGGGGTGTCATGTCACCTGCCCGCTCCTTAAAAATCCGTCGCTGGCCACATCATCTTGAAGCAATTCACTCATTTTCTACTCCAACGGTGAACTCAACATAATTTAAGTTCTACTATGCCACATCACCCTAAATCAACTCATTCAATTTTTACGGTTTAACTTTTAAAAAATCATATTATATTTTATTACTTTAATTTATACATTAATATTTAATTTGTATTTAATTTTATTATAACTTAAAATATTAATTTAAATATTTTAATTAATATTATTATACATTATTTTAATTTAAAATTAAAATAAAATTTTAATTTAAAATGAAAATAAAAATTTTAAATTAAAATAAAATTGAACTTAAATTTTTATAACAATAATAAAAATTAAATGTTAAATACATGACATAAATAATTAAAAATGAAAAAATAAATAAAAAAGTACAGTTAATAAAAATTTTAATAAAATTCTTTAACAAAAATTGTGAAGAAAAAGTATGAGTAACAAATTGTTCCTATTAATGAGCTAACAATAGTAATTAAAGAAAAAAAAAGGCTAACGGTGGTATATTAACTAAAAAAAGCTAATGGTTACAAAATTATTATTATTTAATAAATTAAAAAGAAGTTGACGGCTATAAATTAATAAAAAATGATAAATTTATTATTATTAATAAAAGTTATCTGCTATGAAGCACCGTTCCTTCCTGACAGTACCGTGATGACACATTGACACAACTCCAACGGTGAACCCACAAAAAACTAGAAGTTAAGTAATTACATGCTGGCGGAGTAACCCATTTTACCTCCCGTTGGAGATGCTCTAATTTTTTTCGTGTTTTATTATCAACAAAATATTAATAGTAAATATTATATCATAATCAATATAGTTCTTTACACCATTAGCTATTTATTTTCTCATTCACTTTCTCTGTCTACAATAAATAGTAAGTATATCAAACGACAAATAAATAGAAATATTTTTCTACAAAAATGGCAATTAGAAGAAAATAATTGAGAGAGCATTCAATAATACTTTTATGAAATAAAATAAGATTATACGTTAAAACTTACAATATTATATAACTCGAGCAAATAGTTAGTGAACTTTTAAATAAAGAGAAAAGATATTGGAACACAAATTCAAACACAAATACAAACACAAGTCATATACCGTATACGTATACAAACATAAATACGTAAACATACTTAGGGACATTTTAGTCATTTTAAGGATTTTTCTCTTTCTCTTTCTCTTTCTCTTTCTCTTTCTCTTTCTCTTTCTCTTTCTCTCTTTCTCTTTCTCTCTTTCTCTCTTTCTCTCTTTCTCTCTTCTCTCTTCTCTCTCTCTCTCTCTCTCTCTCTCTCTCTCTCTTTCTCATTCTCTTACTCTCTTCTCTCTCTTATTCTCTATCTTCTCTGTCGATCCCATTTTCATTCTGCCGATCAAGTTTTCTTCGTTTGCTATGTTTAGCCGGTCTTCTCTGTTTAGCGGATCTTCTCTGTTTCACCGATATGCTGTCATTTTCTTCGTTTGCAAACACATAGCCTATCTTTTCTGTTTCGCCGATCTTCTACCGGTTTAGCCGATCTTCTCTTTTTCGCACTATTAAGTCATTGTAAGTTTACTTTTCCATATCATTAGGGTTTTTAGTTATTGATTTAGGGTTTCTATTTTTACTTTTTTCTTTAGGATTTTTGATTTTTAGGGTTTCTATTTTTGGCTTGTTCGTTTATATTTTTAGTTATTGATTTAGAGTTTCTATTTTAGCTTCTTCGTTTAGGATTTTTTGATTTTTAGAGTTTATATTTTTGACTTCTATGTTTCTATTTTTGTCTTTGTCGGTTTGAATACATTATTATTATTATTATTATTATTATTATTATTATTATACCTTCAAGGTAAATTGCTAGTTTTTGAATGTTGGTATTTATTTTTATACAGTTTTGATGCTTTAAGACATCGCACCGACAAATGAAAAAAATGTAAGAAATTTATATATTAGTTGTATTTGTATTGTAGCAATTTATTTATCAATATTAACCATATATTCATACTTTTCAGATACGTGAGAGACATCCATGTTTACCAAATTTGTTGTATGAAATCAACCTTCATTTGACAAATGCAAATCAAACTCAAATTATGACAACTCCATTCAAATGGGTTTTAGATATGCAAAAAATTTACAAATTTCTGGTGCTTTATTGTCGGAGTTGACTAGTAGGTGGGATGGACGTAGTGGAGGATTTAGGATTAGAGGTAAGATAGTTAATTTTACTCTAAGTGACGTATGTTTAGCTATAAGACTACCAATAGTAGGCGAGTCTTTGAAAGAATATGAAAATGAGGAATGTGATACATTGCAGTTGTTTAGAGGAAAAGAAGTAACTTGTGAAATGATTGGTGTGTTGCTTCACATGTGTTGTATGCACAAAGTCAATTTTTGTAGACTTTATATACTCCTCGCCTTTGGGGAGTTCTATTTTCCCCAATCAAGAAATCGAGTAAATACTCATTATATTAAAATACTTGATGATCTAGAGTCTGTGCATAGCTACAATTGGGGTGTTGCGGTGTATAATGTTTTAGTTGAAAGTTTAAGAAGGATTGAAATTATGTTGAAAGATGGGAAGGTAGATTCGCAAACACACATAACAGGTTCTGCAGCTGTCCTACAGGTATATATTTAATATCGTTTTATGTCACTATCTTCTATCTTGTGTTGTCTTTAAATTAAAATACATCTATTAAGTCATTAACATTTGTTTTAGATCTGGACGTTCAACCACTTGTCATTGGGTGAAGCATTTGTTCCCAATATTTTTGAATTGGCCAATCTTACAGTGTCAGAAGAAAACAATATTAAAAACATTTCAAAATAACATGGTAAGCATTTATATTATTTGATTGTATAAATTATTTAATAAAATAATGTGTGTTTCAATTGTTTTTCGCTTTGCAAGATAATTGAAGAGTTAACCGCCTCAAATGAAGAACTTGAATTTGATATGGTAAATGAAGCATTTTCATGAACAAGAAAATCAAACTGTACATTATGTTGATTATCAACGATTGGTGACGCAGAATAGGCAGTCCCAAGAGAAGATTTTGATTCTTGAGGGTGAGATAAAATTGTTGAAAGAAGAATTGTGTAAACGTCAACCAATGCATGAATCCGATCATGAATTTGATGCTATAAATATTGAATTTTTTTGTTTATCAAATATTTATGATATGCAATTATACTTGTTAATAACATACTATTTGTCAACATATGACGTGGGAATTAGTACCCCTTGTGAGAATGTTGGGGATGAAGTCGCATGTGAGCCTAACGTGGACAGTTCAGCAAAAGCATCGTCAAACATAATTACGCGAATAAAAAAAAATTGTATATAAGCAAAACAATGTACCAAGTTACCTTGCAAGTGAGGAGACAAAGTTGCTCAAATTACTTCATAAAAATTTTGATTAAAATCTGTAAATAAATGGAAAAAGGAGGAAATGGAAGAAAGGGAAGATGAATGTGTTTATTTTTGGAGAGGAAGACAAAAAAACTCTGAAAAAAGAGAGAGACAAAAAAGAGAAAGTAAAAAAAGGGAGGAAATTAAATGAAGTGGGAGAATATGTGGGGCCAATATGACTTGTGTTTGTATTTGTGTTTGGATTTGTGTTCCAATATCATTTCTCTTACATAAAACACTATTAGTTATGAAAAAATGTCATAAGGTCATTTATGTTATTTATTTATAGCATTTATAATTATTAAATTTTTCCCGATTAAATTCTTTATGGTTTAAAATATGTACAATGCTATTATTATTCTTTGTAGCGTTTTCTGTTGAATAAAATGATGATGTTTCTAAAAAAATTTGGAAATGCAAAACCCCCTTTACCATATTAAATTTTTAGAGCTCTTCACATCCTAAAAAATCCAATATCTTCATCTTGATCTTCAACTCATGATCCAATAATTTAGCTAACAAATTCCTCGTCCTAAATCAGAACATGAGTTACAATTAAGAATTTTGAATAGAATGGGAGTTATAAGGTGGTTTCTGAAAGTTGGGGTAAAAAGGAGATTATAAGTTCAACTCTTTCCTCTAACAAAATTAAACAACTAATTATTAACTATTTAAAAAAAGTTTTGAAGAAAATGAAAATAATGATTATTTAAAGACGAGTCTTAACAACATCACTAGACCTTGTAGTGTACCTTTATTAGGGGTAAATTAATGGAGGAGGAAATACACTAAAAGATTCATGCTTAAGCTATTCCAAAAACTATTTTTTCAATCATTTTACGGATAATAATAACAATGATTAATTTCCTATTTGTAGCATCGGAAAGGATCTATCTAGATCCTTCTAAAAATTAATGATTAACACAAAGAATATCTAATATAATTTGGACCTAAATTTATTATATTTGGGCCATAACATCTCATCAGTCTTAATAAAGAGTTTTCTACTTGTCACCCATCACATGTACCTGCCACACTCATGACACTTGAAAAATACTATTTTATCTTTTTTATTGTATATAAAAATTTGAAAAAAATTTAAGTATCACTTTTTCACTCTTTAAATTTTTTGGCAAACTCCAACAATTTTCAATCTTTTCAAACTTTTGAATCCAACAAATAAGTTTTTTTTTTTTTATTTTTCAAAACTTTCAAAACATAATTTTCAGATTTTTATTAAAATTTTCAAAACTTTCGAACAACACCAAACCTTTGAAATAGGAAATTTCCAAGATTTATGAAACTTTGCAACAATATGAAACTTCACAAATAGGGAAAATGCAGAAATTTCAAAACTTTCAAACAAAATGAAACTTTTGAAATAGAAAAAACTTTTGAACATTTCAAATATTTGAAACTTTTGAAAATATAATTTTTTTTCCATTTGAAACTTTCCAAAAAAGAAACTTTCGAAATTTAAAATTTTAAAACATTCAAAGGTGTTAAATATATTTGAAATGTTCAAAAATTTCCAATTTTTTAAAATTATTAATATGATAATTAATATGTTAATTTAATTTTTATAGTGCTTAGAACCAGATGTGCAAATAGAGAAATTATTCTTAC
Source organism: Cicer bijugum (assembly GCA_037974875.1). Taxonomy (NCBI): domain Eukaryota; kingdom Viridiplantae; phylum Streptophyta; class Magnoliopsida; order Fabales; family Fabaceae; genus Cicer; species Cicer bijugum. The sequence goes on along the minus strand of JBBPBT010000066.1, from coordinate 490,731 downwards.
TATCGCCAGTAACAGAGGCAATATAGGTGATACAATTGATAGAGTTTAACTCACAACATCATATCAAAGAATGAATGAAGCTATTTGTCCACTTCGTCAGCATCTTTGTAGACGTGGTTTTAGGTCTCATGACCTTGTTGAGGATGTTCAGGAGTTTGAATAGGATGTTTAGGAGCCTGAACAAATGGATTACGAGGAAGTTGTGGAGCATAATGCCGAAGAGTAGGTTTAGTGTAAGACCCATAGTTTTTAAATCATAAATTATGCAATTTTAGGGTATTTTAGTGTTGAACTCTGAGGCTTTTTAGTCAAATTATTGTATTTTAGTTTTTTGTGAATTTAATGCCAAAAATATTTTTGGATCCCAGATTAAATTATTCGTCGAGCAATAGTTTTATTTATTTACGTTACGAAGAATTTAATACCGGACAACTTTATTAAAAATACCTCGGGTTGCTGAACAAATTGTATCTGTCAATTAAGTTGCGACGAGAATTGATATTTTTAACAAAAAGTGGTTTGAGAAGTGATGAGTGAAATGGTAGTTTTATAAAATATCTAGATCTAAAAACAAAACTAAAATCATAAAACACAAACCCCCATTTATTTACTAAAACCATAAAACACAAACCCCCATTTATTTATTAAATCTAAGCTTCCATTCGAGAAGTGATAAAAGAGAAAGTTGCTCATTGCCACGCTACGATGCTAGTGAGCTAGTTTTCGACGCAACGTCACGAACTTAAATTTTACCGGAATTAATTACGGTACCGTAATTGCGTGTTAGAGCTAACGTTAAGGTAAGGGCTCCTTCCAAACTTTAAATTTGCATTTAGGACATTATTTGTGATTTTGTGGAAAAGAAATTTAATGTATTTGATGTGTGGATTTGTAGAAAACGAATTTAATGTGATTTATATGTGTAGTGATTAAACTTGATGTGTTTGAGTAACGTAAAGAGTTATTTTCAAATAAATGAATTTGTACGGAAGTTGAAATTTTACGAAAAATTTAGAGTTGTTAAAGTTGTGAAAAAGTTCAAATTTTAACTAAGTTAAAGAGTTTGAGCAAAAAGATACATTGAAATTGAAAATGATTAGAGTTTAAAATGTTACTCTTTTAATTACTCTTTGATTGAGTTTAAAAAGGAAAAAAAAGTTTAGAGTATTTTATTAACTCAAAAATTTCGGTGCTTCAATAGTTGAGTGTGTGTATGTGAAATTTGGACAATATTTATTTTATTTAGTTATAAGTAAATAATATAGATTATTTGGTTTTAAAAGTTTGGTGTGTAAGAAATATTTAATTTTAGGAATTTTGTTGTGTGTGGATTAATTTTATTGTGAACAAATTGTTATAAATATTTATGTTTATGTAGTTAGCTCATTGAGTCTCGAAAAGGAATCGAGACCGTTGGCACCGAGTTAGCGGTGAGGAGAACTCTGATATATTAATGTTGTTGTGGTGATTTATGGTTAAAAATTTTGGAGATTGAATATGGGTGATTAATGTTTGGAAATTTTGGCGATTCTTGTTTGGTGAAATTGATGTGTTCATAATTAATATTATGAATTTTTTTAGAAGAAATTTATGTGTGACTTGGTGGAAAATGAATTTAATTCAATTTAGGTGTGAATGGAATTTGAAGATGTGATTTATGTGTGGTTGTGGAAATTTTAATTGGTGTGAATAAATATGTTTGAGTATGCTCTGTGTTGTGTTTGAAAAATCATTAGTGTTAAATGAATATTAAAAAAGGGGAATCTTTTAATAGTTGCATTTACTTAATAATTGTGGTGAAAAGAGTCAGAGTGTGCTCATCCATTTCATAGTACATGGTAACCGCGATGGAGCCATGGTGATAGTGGTGACCGTGATGGGCCACGAGATGATGTCATGTGATCTATTGGTTCATCTTATCCTAGCGGGGATTTTCGCGTCGTGTAGGTCTGTGATAGACTACACATTTTTAGTAAATCGCGCTAACCTGTGATAGGTGGCACCTCAGTAAACAGTACTAGTACGTTTACGATTTACGCCTTTTAGTAAATCATGTTGACCCATGATAGGTGGCACATCGGTAAACAGTACTGGTCTGTGATAGGTGGTACGTTTATGATTTATGCTTTTTAGTAAATCGTGCTGACCCGTAATAGGTGGCACATCGGTAAACAGTATTGGTCTGTGATAGGTAGTACGTTTACGATTTACGCTTTTTAGTAAATCGTGATGACCCGTAATAGGTGGCACCTCGGTAAACAGTATTAGTTTGTGATAGGCGGTACATTTACGATTTACGCTTTTTAGTAAATTGTGTTGACTTGTGATAGGTGGTACCTCGTGAATTAGTACTGGTCTGTGATAGGCGGTACAATCATGATTTACGCTCCTTCGAGGAGGGTTTTGGTTCGAATTCTGGAAAATTCATGCATTTTGGCATGTACGCATTGCATTAGGGCGCTTGACACGCGAGTCATGTTTGTTATACTATGATGATTGTATATACATATTTGGTTGTTGTTGTGATTTGTTGTAATTGATTAGAGGTTTTAAGTTGGGTTTATTAAGTTTTGATGTACTTATGTGTTCATAATTGATGTTATCAATATTTGATGTGTGATTGAGGTGTGAATTTGTGGAGATTAATTTGGTGTTAATCATGTGTTCATAATTGATAGTATTAATGTTTGAAGTGTTGATTGATTCAGAGCCATTTTAGAACTGAACATCTGCATTTTCTCAGTTGTATTCGGCTACGACAGTGCAGTTTGTTAAAACTTCATTTCTCAACTTTGATTATGCATGTTTGGCATATGAAAACCCTTTCAAAGAGTATGCTAAGTTGAAAGGTTATTTTGTGCATTTGAAATTTAAATGTTATATGGTATTTATTAATTTTGGTTGGTGACCCTTTATAATTATTGTGGAAATCTGGGCTTTGCCCTCAGATGAGAACCATGATCTTTCCACGGTTAGTATCATGTAGATGGGGAGGTAGTTGGACACACCTGATTGGAGTTGTGTCAAGAGGATCTTGCGGGGTGCGTGGAGATCACCCAGGTCATATAGTTTTTGTAGTACGATCAGATTAGACGGTTGTATAGGGACTAGAGGTCTTTCTTTTGTGAATGTATTTATGTTGGAATACTGTACCTATACTAATATTGTCAGCTTGACTTTTATTTTGATGGGTCCTTGTACCATTTTTTTAATGCGACGTAAGGAAGTTAAATTTTTTGGTATGAGCTATGTCTGATAGGTCACATAGCCCCTGCGTATTTTGTCGTGTAATTACCTTGGGTTTGTAAATATTTGTTGACTTTGTCGTTATGTTACGACATAAATATTTATCCAAAAGTATTTCTTTCTTTATCTCTTTGTTTTTATGAATTTGTTTTGAAAAAAAATATACATTCGCGCTGGTAAAATATCGGGGTGTTACATTTAGTATCCCGGATTTCCTAGAGGACCATTGGCGATGTTGACACAATATGAAGACCATGTGGCTCGAAAATATGAGAGGATAACTATATTATAATCAATTAATTTTTTAATTAAGAATATATATATATTATATTTAATACATTTTTGTAATGAAATTTCGTACATGATTTTATTGTTAGGTTTTTTTAATTACTCGTAGGATCGTGGCCCGTTGAAAGTGATTGCACATGGCTTGAAAGTAAAGAATTGGCGATGGCTGATGTTGATCTCATATCTGCTTTTGTAGAAAGGTGTCATAGAGAGACCAACTCATTTCATATGTTATTTGGAGAGATGACGGTTACATTGGACGATGTCACAACTCTTCTTCACATTTCTCCTTGTGGTAATTTTTTCGATGCACCAATAAATATGAACACTAATAATATTGTGATTGTCTCACATGAGTTGTTGGGAGCAACCTTGGAGGAAGCAATTATTTAGATAAAATTTTAATAAATGTGCACAATATAGTCTAAAACGTAATTTATATAAATTGTCATTCAAACTAACATGTTTAAGTGTACTGCTAGAATGTACTTCTTGCATTTAGTTGACAACACTATTTTCGCTGACAAGACTCACACTCGTGTTGAGGCGAAATATATTAGTTTGTTCATTGATTTAGATCATAGTTGGGACTATGCATAGGGTATCGCTACATTATTTCTGCTATATGAAAATCTACGAGATGAAGTTGTTCATGACACTAGTAGTTGGGAGGACATATGACTTTATTACAGGTATATGATTCATATTAAGTTGTGTTATTAATTTATTAAGTTATATTTTAATTTATTAAATTTTCTTTTATTTTTGGTGCAATGCTAGATTTACGTGCATTTTCCTAATATTTGTAAGCGGAGCGATAGTGGAACGGTGCTGAAGCATATTCCAAGAGCCTATAGGTGGATCAATGACATATCGATGAAGACTTGATGTTATTTTGCTTGAGGATGTACTGTTTACATCCTACAATGATGATTGAGCTAATCATCCTTTTGAAGCAACAATGAAGACCTAATAATGTTGCAGCTGCGTGATAACCATAATTTCCATCAGACACAACATCTACTATATCATCGATATACAGTTGAATAAAAGTAGGCAAATGTATATGAGATGGTTGCTTTACAAAATGTTGAGATGGTTGCTTTGTGGAACATTGAGATGATTTCTTTGGAGATGTTTGAGAGGCATCGACATACTCGCAATATGAAGGATTGTGAGGAGCATCAAATTATTTTCTCTTTTTAGTAGTTCCCTTGATTTTGACTTTATCAGTTGATGGATGCATTGTTGTTGTATGTAGAAATACAAGCTCACTCACCTTTTTTTGAATATCCTTTGACCAACAATATCTTGTGCTTTTATGTATGCTTTTGTGGTCTCCCACTCTTCTTAAAAGTCACATGGTGATAAAGATTCTTCATTCTCCAATTCAAGCTTCATGTTTAATTTTATCCAAAAAACATGAATAAGGGATGAGAGTAGTAGATATCTATAAAGTTGTCAACTCACAAGCATAAGGTATTCCATGAGTTGTTCTGATTGAACAATCATATTTTGTTTTATCAGTACCTACCATCTTTACCCTATTTAATTGTTTATCAATTATCTTAAAATACTTCATTGATACAAAGTGGTGCAATTTTTTTTATAAAATGGTGAATTATACCCGTGCTCAACGTAGATATTATTTTTCTGAAAAGACGCTATGATGCAAAACATTTGGTTCTTAAAAATCATATTCATAACATTACAACTTTTACTCAAGTCTCCATTATTAGTGGACAACATCTTTTTCAATCTCCAATGAGCAGACTCAAAGTCTTTCAAATAATGATCATACTTTTTCACACTAGTCGAATATACAATTTTTCCTCCATAAATCCACTACCTCATCTTGTGTAGTATCTCAATTTTATACAACTTATTAGAAATGATTTAAAAGTAATAATATCCATTTTTATTATAATATATCAAATTTGTGATTTCTGACTTCATAATCATTAATAAAAAAAAGAAAATACATATATAAAAAAGGAAATAAAAATAATATAGCTAAAAACCACATTCATTATATCTCATCAAATTATAATTTTAAAGCCAAATCAAATTACAATAAATAAACTCATTATATCTCATCAATTTACAATGTCAAATCTAATTACAGTTTTAAAACCAAATCAAATTATAAATTATAAATTAAGTAAAATTAAATTACAATAAAATTTAAGTCAAACTAAATCAAATCAAGTCAGTTGTTTCAGTTTTTCCTCTGTTTTGTTATTGTCCTTGCTCACTGCAAAACCTTGCTATGTTGATTCTGACTGCTATTGATGCACAAACCATGCTTATTAATACATTTATACGTGTTGTAACTAATTTGAGAAATAAAAAGATAATTTTTATAAGTCAGCCATTGTACACATTATAGATAGCAAGGAGACAAACTTTTGAGTTTAAAAAAAAAAACTAAAGGACAAATTAAAACCGCAAATAAAAGCTCAGCAAATGAACAGATGAAAACAAACATAAGCTAAAACCAGAAATGCATTAGATGTGAAGAAAAATGCAAATGATGAGCAAAAGAAAATAAGCATCAAACAAGGAATTGTAAAGGTCAAACTCAAACATAGATACAAACAAAGAAAGCAACTGAACAATTAAACAAAGCTCTATAAATGAAGTCTCGTTTTTTCAAAAAGGGGGGAGTTTTTTTTAGGGAGATCAGTAAAAAAGGTTTTTAATTTGAAGGTTTTGAAACATGAGATGATTGATAAAAATATACAGAAGAGCAAATCATTACAGTGAACAAACATCCAATTTGTGTGCGAAAACGAAAAAGAATAGAGAAAAGGAGAAAACTCAAACCTTCGTATTGTCACCATCGCCGTTGGAACGTCAATTGTGCCTTTTGGAGCGGTCGCACCCTTATCCTTGGTCTCTTCACCTTCTCGCTAGCCTCATCTTGGTATGTTTCCGTCTCTTTCTCCTTCTTTCTTCTTTTTCTTTCTTTCTTTGCTTTTCTTTCTCCCCAATGCTCCCTATTTGTGTTTTCTGCAAACACCAGCAGCGACCACCCTTTCTCTTTTCAAGTGTTGCATCTAGATTTTTTTTTTAGGGTTACATGTTTTTTTAACTTTTTTTGTATTATCTTACACTTAGTTTAACTTTAGCCTATTATAAATAAATAAAAAAACCATTTGTTTCAAATTTCAGCCCATTTAATTTCTTTTTATGATTTTAAAATTATTTTGTTTCATAAATAAAAATAAAATTTCATAAAAAAATATAAATAAATATTTTGTTAACGATTAATTAGATGTGACATCTTATTAATCTTTGAGTTGATATGACACAAGTGGTACAACTTGATAATTCTAAAACTCTTTTATTAATTAGATGTATTTTTTTTTTATCTTTGAGTTATTAGGATACAAGTTGCGACAACTTATTATACAATTTATACAAATTTGATTAGTTAAATGTGATTTTTTTTCATCTTTAATCAATGAGTAGTAGAACACAATTTATACAAATTTATAATTCTAAAATGTGATTTTAATTTTTTTTTAATTATAAGATCAACTTTTTAAATTTGATTAGTTAAATGTGATTTTTTTTTCTTGAAGTTGTTGAGACATAAATTGTACTACTTGATAGTTTTAAAACTCAATTTTAAAATAAAAAAAATAATATAAAATATTCTTAAAATAATTAATAAGATGAGACATCTTTTTAATAATTAAATTTTTGAAACACAAATTGTACAATTTAATAGTCTTGAAAACTCATATTTCAAAATAATTATTTAAATCAAACAAACTCTTTTTTTGCCAAAATAATTTTTTTTATTTTTTTGAAAACTCGTATCCCAAAATTATTATTTATAACAAAATTCATTTTCTTTTTAAAAAAAATCAACACATCTGCATTTTCTACCAAAGAACTACGTAGCTTTAATTTTTCCATCGCATCGGGAGATGCCTAGGAGCAACATCACATTCTTGTCAATCACATTAATTAAATTTCATTTTTTTGTCCTTTATTTCTTAAGCACACATTTACTCGAAAATCATATTTAAAAAAAAAATATGTAATAATTGTTATTCATATTTAATAATAACAACAAATAAGTACTTAAGTTAATATTAATCTTGCACGATTAATTATAGGTAGGCATGACAACGGAGCAGATCGGAGGCGGATTTTGCCTCCTCCACATCCGCACCCGACTAATCAGGGAAAATCCGCATTAGCCCTGTTTCATAGCGGGTGTAAAATTTAAGCACCAATCCCCGCCCGCACCCGCACCCACTCAAATATATAAAATTATAAATTTAAATATCATATTTATTATAATAAATAAAAAAAATATTTTATATAGAGATAAAATTATAATTTTTAATATTTTTAAAAAATATTAAATATATTAAATAAGTATTTGTATATAAAATTAAAAAATTACAATAATAATACTTGCGGGGCAGGTTCGGGTGCAGGGTGAATATCACCACCCCAAACCCGCCCCCGCCCCCGAATTTTTTATTGTCAAGAAATGGGTTTTCCCCGCCCAAATCAAGTGGGTTTGGCTGGGTACACACGAGTACGGATTTTATTGCTATCCACAGATGTCGTAATACCTTCTCCATGTATAATCTACTTCCGAACTCAAAATTTGATTTCAAAGACGATTTTTTTAAAGGGTTTTCCAATATTTTCTATATTTTAAAATAAATTTTAGTGGCAACTCCATTGAATTCGAAAAACACTCGAAATAGCCAATATCTAATTGTTTTATATGTGTTATCACATATCGAACACAAATTGAAACATGTTCAACAACTTTATACAATCAAAATGCATTCAAAATATATCTCTCAAAAGATCTAAATCCTCTCATCTTCTTGTCCAATGCATTTAATTTTTATTTTGTATTAACTTCAATTGCTGCTCCATTTTTGTGTACAAATCTTTCAAAAATCCTCAAGTACTTTATATATTTGAGTGAAAAGTGTAACATTTTCTTTATTTCTCTCTTTCAAAGCATTCAAAATGAGTCTTGGTGCAAGCATATATTTTGTCATGTCTTTAACAAGTATGAATGGCCATCTAAAGTATATGATAAATCATGATTGTGTGTTCGCAATTGTTATTCCATTTGGTTTTCCAATAGTTTTTGCCCATGCAAATACAACTTCTCGAGAGAAAAATATCTACAACATATATTTCAAATAAAACATCAAAATATATATATATATATAGACATTAAAAACAAAAATTTATAATAATAATAATAATTATCATTATGATTGTAGAATCTACAATCATTATAGTAAGAACTTCACCCTCAACTCTATTCATAAACTTGATTAATATTTATATTATAAATAGAATAATTAAAATATATATTTTTCATTATTTTAAAATAAAATAAAATTACATTTCAAAATTTTGAAACTTTATAAATTTTTGAAATATCTAATTACGTTCCGCATATCAATTTCGCATATCAATTTTGAAACTGTTATAGGTAACTTTTTACATTTTGAAAATATCAAATTAAATAAAATTTTCAATACATTTTGAAAATTTCAAATTAAATAAAATTTTCAAAAGGAAATGAAGTATTAGATCTCTTTTTTTAATTGAATTCTCTATATATCAACAAATGCATGGATTTACATTGTTAAGTGTAACAAATTTGTTCTTTAACAATAGAATCAATGGATTTAAGAGTTCAATTCTACTCATACATAATTTGTATTTTTTGATAAAATCAAAATCAAAATTTTTCTAAGAAAAAGAAATTCGATTTTATTCAAAGTAAAATTTTAAAGATAACTATTATTTGAAATCTTATTTTTCGTTTTCATAAGAGTAAAATATAATAATTTTGTTAAAATAAAATTACGAAATTCTTTTTCGAAAATTTTATTTCCTAATTGTTTTTTTCAATTCTCAAAAAATGATTCATGCACCACACACTAAGACAACAAGTTGTGTCTAAACAAACAAATTTCGCTATATGGGTAGAGCGATATAAAAGTTAGAAATCCACAGCTATTGGATACTCTCCAATAGTTTTATGCAAATAATTAAAATCTAATCAAACGAAATTTGCCAACGTACAGGGGAATTATTGCAGGATTACTTCCAAGATTATCTAATATAATATACGAAATTGTAGGAAAATCGAAATGCATTAGCCTAAGGAGGCAAATGGCAAAAATTCTCAAATCCAGTTTTATATCGGCAACGTACAGCACTGAAATCACTATAGAATAAGCGAACCAGCGACTCTAAATTGTTGCCTTTTCATTCAAATAAACATCCAACGGAAAAGAAAAATCAATATATTAAATTTCAGAATAAAAAATTAATCTCGAAAGTTGAAAATAGGCCTCAGATTCAAAAATTGTTGTTTCGATCAGAGATATCAGATGGTACGGACAATTTCATACATCACAGGCCAATGAAATGAAGTAGAATCAAAGAAAGAATTGATAAAGCAGAGAAGAAAAAAAATTGACGACGAAAATTTCGGAATTAACACTACATTTTTTTTTGTGAATGAAGCTTAAACCCTAAACGTTTCGTGTTATTGACTGGAATGGTGGCTTGGTTACAGATTAAATAGGCCACAACGAAATCAAACCCTAATTCTGTCTTACGAAGGAAGTTACTATTGTACCCTTTCATCTTTCGGCCCAATGATTCTTATTAATGGGCTGATTAAATGTGACACTTTGTTAAGTTACTTTTCGCACCCTATTTTTTCTCGAACGTCAATTTTCAGTTTAAATCTTTTTTAATTAATTATTGAAATTAATCTAAAAAAAATGACGTGTATGGTACCGATATATAGAATACGATATTAAAAAAATTAATGAAAAAAATAGTTTTTTTATACATAATTGAGCTAAATTGTTCTATGTACAATACAAAATTAAAATAAAAGTTTAAAAAATCATAAATTTTATTCTGTTACAATAATAAATAAACTCAAATATACATATAATATTATATTAATATATATAAAAAAAACTATCAATTTCGTTTGTAATAAAATAATGATAAAAAGTATCTTATCCTATGAGCATTGATAGTGATATTGCATAAACATCTAAGGTGATCGATCATCTTGGAAGAACTTATGCTTCATAGTTTAGTTCACATGTACTCCCATTTAAATAAATTTTAAACATGATTTACTTAATATCTCTATCATGAAATATAAATAAATATATTAATTATTAAATTAATTTATTTCAACGAATCAATTTATTAAATCATGAAAGATAATTTAAAAAATAATTAATTCTATTTTTAATTTTAATTTATTCTGAACATAAAAAATAAACATTCTGATTATTCTGAACAACAGTCTGAAAAATGAAGATTGTTCTGATTATTAAAACTGAAGTCTATAAAAGCGGAGAATGTTTTCCTTTTCACATCTTTTAATCCAAGAATGTTCTGGTTTTGACCACATTAGTCCAAGAACATTTTGGTTTATAAAGAAAAAAGTCTTATTTAGTTTAAGATCGATCTAGGCAATGAAAATACATCAATCTACATTGCAAATTTCCAGTATTTACTACAAAGGAACATAACTATATACTCAATATAATTCTGAGTAGATTCAAGAGAAAATGATCAACAAAAGCAAAACAATGCATCAAAATAAAAAGCAAGATTAATCCCCAAAGTTTATGCCTTACAATCAACAAGAACATTTTTGGTTTGTTGATAAAGTAGTTCCTATTACGAAGGTACCAAAAGTAGGTACACCAAGATCATACCAGAAAGATCTACTCCAAAAGATTAACAAATGCAAAAGCTAAGCATCAAGAACTAACAAGCAAGATTAAATCAGTTTTTAATGCAAGGAAAGCTCTTGCAAATCCCGAATGAATTTCTAGTTCATATACTAGGAATGTACAACTCTCGTATGGGCAAAAGAATCACTCAAAAGGATCAAAGGATCAAAGGCACAACTCAAAACAAAAATGTTAAATGATCATTATCCAGCGGTGTAACATTAGTCTCCAAATTGATAAAAAGTCTCCAGCTTGTTACACTTGATCTTCACCAGGAAATATCTTTCTCCAAAATGATTAACAACTATCTCGAGAATGATCAACAACATTCTCCATGTATGATGACAATAGTCCAGAATGATACGACCATTCTCCATCTTACTAACCATCATTCTCCAACTTTGTTACATCATTATCCAACCTTATATCTAAAGTAACAACGTCGATTTACAAGAAAAGGGGGTTTGAATTGTAAATGCACCTTTTAAAAATTCCTGCTAAAACTTAAGAAAATAACTCAAGATTGATCTTGGTTCTGAAAACAGAAAACGGATAACGTTCTTGGTTTTAGTTGTAAAATGGAGAACGTTCCTTGATTAGTTTTAAATAGAAAATCTGTTTAAATTTTATCTTAGTTAATCAATTCAGTATAACAAATAAAGAGATAGGGAATAGAATACTACACAAAGATTTACCATGGTTCACCCAATGTGGGTTACGTTCAGTCCTCATGTTGTGAGATTTTCCACTAAGTGTTTAAAACGAAGAACTTTCTTAATCTTACAACACCTAGTACATATCAACCTTGATCTATTTCCACCTCTATTACTTTCCACCCAGAAAGCAATAACAACACCTGTCTAACCTTGATAGGATGTAATCTTAAAACAAACTATAAAGAAACTCTTATAGTTTGAGTTTTTACAAATGAATTATTTTTGATAGAATCTGATATTGATTAACTCTTATTTGAGAATAGATTCTTTACAAAGGATCTAATGATAATTTTGCAATCTGATATGTGAATATACAACAGCAGCTGTTTCGCGACTGCTGAAAGTGATATTGCCTCTATTTTGCAGAATTTCAAGTTTAAGTGTGATTGTATTGTGGATTACTCAGCACTTGAATTTCTTGCCCTCATATTGGATAATGGCCCTCTATTTATAGGCTGAAGATGCACTAGATGGGAGTACGAAAGAGCTGTTGGAGAGGCTCTGCCTTTTTTTTTTTTTTGGCTTAAGGCAATATTTCAAAGTAAAATAATCATGCTATGACATAGCCTTTTTTAACTTTTTGGTTTAGCATTTAAAACAATATTGTACTTTTCTGACATAGTCTTTGACGTTTCTTCATTGATCTTGGATGATACATTCTTCGTCTTGAGTCTTGAGTGTAGCTAGACAAGATTGGAGAACAATTGCAATGCAAGTCTCCTGTTGCTGTGCAGAAAACGGAGAACGATAAACGTTCTTGGTTTTTAGAATGATCGTTCTTGAGCTTAAATAATCATTCTGGAGTTCTCGTTTTAATCATTCTGGATTTCCTTTGTAATTGTCTTGTCATATGTCAAGATTGGTTGAGCTTTCTTGACATTTGAATTTTTGGAGTTCTTCAAGCTGTCATGACTTTTGTCTATCTTTGAGTTCTTTTAATTTTGAGATCAAATAGCCTTTTTGAGCTTGGATGAATCCTACTTGTTCCTTGTCATGTACTGATTAGATGTGAGTAAATTTCCTGGATAGATTCTTTGTTAAGAATGTAGAAAAGGTTTGATCAACATGCTGTGATGAACAATTCTTGAAGCTGGAGATCATTCTCTGTTTTGTTGCAGAATGATCTTGTTGTTGTTTCCTTTGCTTTGGTTGATTATGTTCTTAATTAAATTCACTCAAAAGCACCAGTTAAATTAACATAACATTTTAGAATCATGATTATCTTTCTTAATTAACCTTTGTTTGTTTTCATCAAAACTTAAATATAGAGTTTGTCTCAACAATATCAACATTATTTAGCTTGCTTTGTGCGAATCAAAACACTATATTGAACCGATCTCATCAATCATATATCTAAATATTAAAGGATCATTAAATAAGATCATAGTTATCCAAGAATGAAGAATTCCAAACGACTCAAACATAACTCAAAAGTGTTCAAAGACTTGAACATTTTTTAATCATAAAATATGGTCTTTGATCAAAGTCTGACACATGACATCAGGCACCTTTCCAACGGTTCTTTTGGATGTCATCAACCTTCCTAAAACCTATAAAAGGAAGGTCAGGCTCAAGGAAAAATCAGAGCTTCAAGTACTAAGCAAATCATTATTCATTTCAATCGTACTTGAATTTCTCTCACTCACATTCATTGAATCAATTCGGATTTTTTTCATTTGATTCCAAGAATCATTCTCGTGTATTTCTATGTCAAAGAATCAGAACTCAAACTAGTGTTGAGCCTTCTCTGATTCTAACAAAACAATCTTATTATTATTGTAAAAAGACTGAGGAAAATAATAGTGAACAAGAGGGAAAAGGACTGAGGAAGTGAGGAAAAAAGAGATGTAGGATAGGGTGAAACAATATTTTTTATTATTTTTTTATTGGAAATATGAAAAATTAACGAAGTGTTGGACTGTCTGACGCTAATTAAATGTTTAAGAAGAAAAAGGGAAGTGTCAACCTTATCTATAGAAAGAATCGACTAGACTGACACTATTATTTATTAAAAAAACATTAATTATTTAATTGATGAAGTGTGCGCTAAGCTAACGCTAATCCAAAACTATAAGCATCAATGTCGGTCGCTGACACTAGATTTGGACGCTAAAATATATTTTTTAGCAGCATTTGTGCACGTAAGCAGAAAAATGAACGTATCCTTTGTTGGCAAAGAGAGGACCAATTTATAGATAGTGCCATTTAATCTGAGACGTCTATCAAACATCAATATCAATGCATGAGATTGATTCCTTTAAAATACAGTGGTTACTATAAGTTTTTTCTTTCCAATTGCTAGCTCTTAATATTTAGTGGTTACTATAACCTTTGTTTTTCCAATTGCTAGCTCTACAAATTGGTGGTTATTATAACGACCAATAAATTGGAAGGTTATGAACCCATAAAACTCTTACACCCCAATCCATTATTCTCTAAATGCTTAGAATCAAATTTCTTAATAATCATTCTACGGTAAAATCTAAACCACTATCTTCAAGATGAAGACAACTCCACTATTGAAGTTTAGCAACCAAGAGTAAATTCGACTTTATACCCTAAAGAGAAACCTATGTTCATACCTTCACCGTTATGTCAATGGATGTCCGCTCGACCGCTCACATCTTAAACAATCACCCAAACAACATATACCTCATTCAAAGATTCACTCACAAATAATATTTGAATTACAAAAAGTATTTAATCTATATTATGATCTTGAGTGCATGAAAAATTATAAATTTTTAGTAACAATGAAGGTTTAGATTAGTATATAAAGAGACTGAAGGTGCAAACACGAGAATGAGGTGGAATTGTGTTTGTCTAAGTTGGATTTGTTTTATTATTATTATTCAAGAACTAGTTCGAGTTTGGTGATTTAAACTAAAACAAAGGCAGTAGCTATCAAACTTAAGTAATCAGAGGCAATAGTAAAGTAAATAGTGAAGAAATAAAGTGACACAAGCAGCTATAACCTGGTTCACCACCAACTTGATAGCTACATCCAATCCCTTCACTTCGAAGGATTTAAGCACCAATTCAAATCATTGAATTACATAACACCTGACCCTACAAATTAGTCCTCTTTAAATAACCTAACACTTACATATTTTTTAAAACAAACAAACACATTGACCCTACAAGTCAAGTCTTTTCCACACAACTTGAAAACCACAAATTGTTGATGGCAACTACACCTTTACCCTATAAGTCAGGCCTTCTCAACACAACTTGAAAAACACAGATTGCTTGAGAAAAACTAAAGTCGCTATCGAGTTGGGTTACACCAGTTTGAAACGAAATGTGTTTTTCTTCTATTAAGCATATTGTTATTGTGTTTTTCTTCTACTAAGTAGATTGCTACAATTGATTTCTCACACTAAAACACTTAGAAAATATTTCTTTGAGCAAGTGCTCCGCTAGAACTTAAACCTTTGAACTTTGAATACTTTGGAAATTTGAGCTCTCAAAAGTTTTTATGAATTGTATATGGATTTATGAGTTTATGAGTTTGTGCTTTCTTCTTCAATCTTGTGTGTCTATTTATAAAATAGATTAGGGTTTCCCTTTTGTCCTTATAAAATTTGGATCATATATTTCTTGTTAACAAATTCTGAATGTATATTCTTGTGAACAAATTATGAGTATATGTTCTCATGAATAATTCTGAGTGTTTCTTCTTGTGAATAATTTCTAAGCATCTCTTCTTGTGAACAATATTTTGACTATATCTTCTTGTGAACAATAGTTTGACTATATCTTCTTGTGAATAATATTTTGGACATATCTTCTTGTGAATAATATTTTGTCCATATCTTCTTTTCACCTTAGTTAAAGATTTCCTTCAATTATAATCCTAAAAAATATCTAATTTAATATTGTGATCAAAAACTTATTCACCCGAATCTTCCTTCATACTCTTGATTGATTGGAGTGGGAAAGAATTCGGGTTTGTTCTCGATTATTCAAAAATTCTGATTCAGCTAAGTCTTTTCTTTAGAATGAATTATTTCAACCTGAGTCATTGACTTTTCCATCAGAGTTATTGACTTTCTTGTTGGTGTGAGATGATGTGTTTCTAGGATAATAAAAGTCAGAGGCAGAATTGTGTGACTTAGAATTAGTGGTTTTAGGCAAATCATCAGAGTTAATGCAACATTAGAGGCTGCATATCAGAGGAAACATTGAGTGTGTTGCAACTTTTGATTTGCGACATATGAGCTTTGAATGCATGAGTTAAAAATCTCTTCAGAGTTAATTATAACTTGATATAAACTCTTAAGAGACATGTTGAGTTTGTGTGCATCAGAGGCATGCAAGGGATTTAGAGACATGCTTCAAATTCATTCTTCAAACAGTCTTCAGAGGCAGTTTTCAAACCACTTTTTAGACCCAGTCTTTAGACCTTGGCTATCAAAGGCATTCTTCAGACCCAAAATTCAGAGCAAAACATCAAAGGCATTATTCATAACCTTTAGAGGCACATTACTTTCAGAGGCAAACGTGTATGCTTTTGTGTTCTTCTGATCTCATCATCAGGTGACTTCCTCTGGTATCTTTCTCTAATTTTCTTGTTCTAATTGGTGCGCACTTAATGAGGCCATTAGTCCAAACAAATTATTCTCATAAAATACCTTTGTTAACATCAAAATCACAAGAGGAAAACCAACTTGATTATTTGTGCACATCAGAGGCACGCTAGGGCTTCATAAACATGATTCAAATTCAGTCTTCAGTCAATCTGTAGAGGCAGTCTTCAAAGCCAGTTTCAGAGCCAAACTTCAGACACAATTATCTGAGGCAGTCTTTAGTCCCAACTTCAGAAGCAGACTTTGTAACTTTCAAAGGCACGTGTTTAGAGGAACATGCATATGCTTTTGTATTCATCTTATCTAATCCTCTGGTGATCTCCTCTAGTTGATTCCTCTGGTACCTTCCTCTGATTTTCTTGTTCTAATTGTTGCACACTTAATGAAGTCATTAGTCCAAACAAATTGTTCTCATAAAATACCTTTGTTAACATCAAAATCACAATAGGAAAACTTCCTCTGGTCATTTCCTATGGTATCTTTCTCTTATTTTCTTGTTCTAATTGTTGTGCACTTAATGAAGCCATTATTGCAAACAAATTATTCTCATAAAATACCTTTGTTCACATCAAAATAACAAGAGGAAAACTAACTTGCTTCCGACAAAGACATGTATTTGTTGGCCAATGTAAAAAGCATCCTAATTGAAATAACTGCTTTGTAACTGTTAACAACTGACTATACATGTCGTCTGAATTGATTTACAATCGAATTGATTTATGAGTTTCTTGAAAGTACAAGAATTCATCCTAAATGAGTGCAAGTCGATTCACAAGAGTGTTAGTCGACTTGCAAAACCTCCTGGAATTGTGTGAGTCTATTCACAACATAGTGAGACGACATACAAGGTATGGAACATTAGGAATGAGTTCAAGACCTCTGTAAATTAATTATAGTGTTTTTTTATCTTTACTTGATTTTTAATACATTTCAAAGTGTATCAACATATTCCTATCAGGACCTCTATATATTGATTATAGGTTTTCATGATACCTTTTTGATTCAAGAACATTTGTTAATATTGAGAATTAGAGAATCAACAAAGACACACAAAATCATCTAACTAAATAAATTTGTTTTGACATCTATCAAAATATTAAGTCTATCCTAAGGAAAATTATAATTACACTTCCGTGTGTACTAAGTTATGTTTATGTTTTTGTTTGAAATGTATGTAATTTTAATACATAAAGATCACTAAAAATGTAAATTTGCAATAGGATTGAAACAAGTTTGACATATACATAATCGACATTTACGAGTAAAATAAAATAGATGCGAAAACCGTGAATCATAAATTTTAAAGTGCAGAAGGTAAATTGTGATGTATTTAAATGTTGAAAAGTAAAGGACTTGAGAAGTAAATTACTTTGAGATTTAAGTATTTTTAATTAAAATGATAGGAAATTAATTTAGAACGAGGCAATACATATGCGCGAGTTTTGTAATAATCAGCATTAATTTAGAACCATTTATTTTATTTCTCTTGCAATAAATTTATAACCACCAACCATGTCTATAGTTAGAAAGCCATTTTCCTTTTCTTATGGTTGTTTTAGGCTATTTTCTTGACTTGTTCAATGCAACTATAAGCGGATAAGGATTAATGAAGGGGTCAATGTCAAAGAATTACATCAACAATATCAATCAATGAAAATTAATTTAAGGTTCAAATCAAAATTTTAACATGAATGTGTTACACCTGAACAATACACAGAACAGTCACTGTCCTCTAAGCATGCACTCCTTTTAGAGCCTTGAATGTAGCAACAACATTGTCATAGTCTGGTAACTTAGGATGAACATGCTTCGGCTGCGGAGAACGACATGAAATCGTGTTCTCTTCGCAGTTTTCCGGCCACTTTGAAGTCACAGTCAAGGCACTTGAATAAGGACTTGATGTTAAGAAATCACAAGTCTTTGAATTTAAAATATTGGTAGAAGACCTTCCAAAATACTCAAACATTTCTGTTTCAATGTAAACAAAACAGTAACAAGGACTTTCCAAATTGCAGCTGCTGCAATCACTCATGTTATAGTCCAAATTATTTGTTGCACATGATTGTGAATTATTGGAATGTTGCTTAAATCGCTTCTTTGGATAACTTGAGTAAGGACTTGGTGTTAAATAATGTAATGTGTATCCAATTTCAGCAGTGCCTTGTCTCTCAAGTAAAGATGATCGCCGTCTTAATCTTTTCTTTGATGCTCGTTTTTGCGCTGCATCGCTAATTATACTTGAGTAACTAATTGATTCATCATCATCAATATCACTTTCACTAGATTTGTATAATACTAGTCTTTGATCATGGCTGCCACCATCTTTTGATGAAAAATACTCACATTCTTCAATGTCATCAATATAATTTAACAATTCAGGAGTATCATATACAGTGGATTCTGAAGTAAAATTCATTTTAGATTCTTTTGTGTGAATTATTTGGGAATCACTTTCAATTAATTGATTTTCTTTATGTTCTTTCATCTGCACAAAAATATTGAATATAATTTGGTATTAGTTAACAAGATTAAATAATTGATCTTGACATAATAGAATCACATTTTTACCAATACCTTAATTTGGAGGGCAATGTCCCTGGTTATTTCATCAACCACTCTGTACTTCAAGTCATGTGGCACAGATTTTACTGAAAGATTCTCTTTTAGCTGTCATGATTTAAAAACATAAAAAGTAGAATTGCATCAAAATGTATTTTTTTTTTCTCTAAAATAAGTGTCAATAGGGGAAAATTAAAATTATATACCTCTGTGTTGACATGATTCCCGGGAAAAAGTTCTATAGCTTCTGTTGCAAAAGCCTTACCATAACGTTCTACAAAGAGTTTCCTAATGGGGTAGAGCTCAGGAAAATCTCCAAATCTTGCAGAAGCAAATATAATACTAGATATTGCTTCATTAATATCAGTTGGACAGTCCCTAACATAAAAACATAATATTTTTAATGACAAAATGGTTGGTGTGTGACAATTACACTCTAATTTATGAAGGTAGATAAGAAATTGTATATACTTGTGCTTTCTTATATATGAGAATTGCTTAAGGATAAATTCAAAGAACTGATCTAACAATTCATATGAAGCAACTAGGCTTTCATCTTGAATAAGCTGCTCCACCTGAATTAAATTTCAACACAATCTAACATGTTAGATTTAAATGAGGATGTTAAGTAATTAATTGAACTTTTAAATTGAGTTAAATTAAAAAATCAAATTTTAAGTTAATTTAATGAAAAAAATACTAATTTTTTTTTTTATAATTATATTACCAAAAAATAAAAAATGTAAATAATGATGCAACCAAGCTAATTATACACTAACATTTAAATTTTTTTTTCAAGTAAAAGGAAACATTTAATTTATTTTGATAATTTTTTTACTAAAAAATTATAATGCAAATAATTAATACATATATTTAAAACTATCAATAAGCATTCAACCAAGCTAATTAAACAGTACCATTATTTTATTTTATTTTATTGATGAAATTTTAAACATTAACATTTATATGCATGTAAAATTTGATAATAAATAAAAGAAGGTTAAGTAAAGAACAAAATTCAATAACATACATACCCTTTCGACAGCAATTTCTTCATGACCATTGATTATTAATTCGGCCAAGTCTTTGCGCAATTGCATTGCTATTGCTTGTCTCTTTTTCTTTAGTAGTATGAGCTTGCATCTTGCTTTTTTTATTGCCTTCTTACTATTTATCAAAAGAAATTTAAAATAAAAAAAAAATATAATAGGGAAGTTAAACGAAAAAATTAATTAAATTGATAAAGCAGACATGTACCATTTTGAAGCTTTTGTCCACCCAAACAAGATGCCAAACATTCCTATAGAGTAATAATAAGACAGAAATGCAAAAGAGAGAAGAGTCAAAAGTGAATAAGGAAGATATATATATTATATAAAATGAGCGTGACAGTTGTTGGGTAAGACAAGTAGTGGTGTCTTTGTAAAACTGCAACACTCCACTACTTACTCCTCAAACGGTTTTTATACAACACTTACACTTGTCATATGTTGTTGTACTATTGGTTTGCAATTCTCCAACATATTCACCCTGATTTTCATTTATATTTTCTATTTTATCACTTATTTACTATAGGTATATTTCAATTAGTTGAGGCATAGGTTGCCTTTAAAAAATTGTGGGCATCTACTATCAATTTAAAAAAACAAAACATTTATGAAAATACATAAATGTCCTTATTAGTTTTAACATTAGATCATTAAAAAATGATAGTTTAGTAATTAAATCATTAATGTAACATTTACATAATTCTCTTTATTTACATAATAAATTTTTTTATATTAAAAAAATGTCCAAATGAAATGGAAGTACTAAAAAAGAAAATAGAAAACACTAATAAAAATACATTAGTGTCCTTATTAGTTTTAACATTAGATTATTAAGAAATGATAGTTCAGTAATTGAATAATTAATGTAAGATTTACATAACTATTTTTATTTACATAATAACTATATTTCATATTAAAAAAATGTGCAAATGAAGTGGAAACACTAAAAAAAAAAAAAAAGCAACCGCAAAAAAGGAAAAACCGTAACATCTGCAACTCCATCCAACTTCTACAGCTTCGCCAACAATAAGACTTTAAAAAAAAACAATAACATAACACTTCTAATGTCAATTTAAGAAAACTGAACACTATTAACACCTACGAGGAACGCCATTACATAAAAAATTTGCAGTTTCACTTTCATCAAAGAAAACACATAACCGCATTTATCATATTTTACTACAATTAACAAAAGAACTTTGTTTCTCCCTGCTAGGTATGCTATTAATTATCTTATACTCAAATTTTAGATTCATGTAAGATTTGTACTGCCAATGTCTAAGAGAAATAGATTTAGTATCTTTAAGAGTTTAAGAGCATAAGGAGCACATTTCCATTGTGTCAGTAACTTGACAAGTTAACAATACATGATTAGGTATGGCATGTTTATGTATTATCAAATAATCATTTAAAACTCAACAATTTATTTCGTTATAGAGTAGTATCTACATCTTGGCAGACGTTAAAGGTGTAGTTGACGAAGTGATTTCATCAACTACAACTTCCCGATCGAACAAAATTTGTGTGAAACTCAAATTTAAGAATTTGAGGTTATATTATTTTCAATAGTTTTAAATGCATATTTCTAATATTTTATTTTCATTATATATATATTCTAACTATAGTGGCGATGTCATCAACTGCACTCTTTGAGAGGATTTTGGTACCTATTTTTTCAACTATTGTAGTTTACATCCAACTTCCGGACCAATTATATTTATATTAAACTCTACAAGGATCAAAGTTCCACAAGGTTGGTGTCAATAACTTAGTCTATAAACAATTTCAATAGTGACACTATCTCA
This sequence comes from Cicer bijugum, assembly GCA_037974875.1. Lineage (NCBI taxonomy): Eukaryota > Viridiplantae > Streptophyta > Magnoliopsida > Fabales > Fabaceae > Cicer > Cicer bijugum. The sequence goes on along the minus strand of JBBPBT010000066.1, from coordinate 468,701 downwards.
CAATGAGATTGGAATATTAACCAACAGGTAACAACAAACCAACGTTGAGTAATACATGTTGGGAAAAATAGCGGCATAAGTTCAAAAGAATCAAAGACACAATCACAACACAAGAATATAACGTGGAAACTCCAAAATCGGAGAAAAAACCACGGCCGCTGCCTAAACCAGCAACCAGAGAATTAACACTATGTGAAAATTGTTACAACACATAGACTTCTCTCACCCACACCCAACACCCCCAGTACAACCACACTCTTACAAAGCAAATATTTAAACTAAGTCAGATACAAGCTTAAAGTGCTACATGCTGACTGGTGCTGGTGCATTTGAAAACAAATGACCCAAATCCAATATATAGCATTGGCCTTCTTCTTGTTTTCCCACACTAAAGGATGTGGGACTTGCAATCAACCCCAACAATCTCCACCTTGATTGTAAGAGTTACAGCTTTCGCTTCCATTGTCAAATCATACTCCACCATAAAAAGTACACTTCACTTGGAACCAAACCATCCCAAGAATTTTCTCCACTTGGAACTAAACCATTCCAAGAATTTTCTCATGTTGAAACCTAGCTGAAATTTATGGTGCAACTCCCATGTTGGCTTCCAGGAAGTTCATCAGCCATCGACACATCACCACACACCTTGCATCAATGCCAACCAATGCCCATGTGCTGTTCTGAATCCGCTAGCAATAACTTGTCCTTTTTCATGGTATAGCGGAAATACCATAAGGACAAACGGGAGACCTTGCCAGCACTTGTCTCAGAGTCTTTTTCAGATACTGCTCCACCTAAAAATTTCTCTTCACATACCTTGTGTAATCCTGATTGTATAAGCACATCCTTAACTTGTACTTTCCACAAGCCAAAGTTGATTCTTCCATCAAACTTCTCTATGTCAAACTTCATAACGCTTGAATAAGACATAGCAGCTGCACACAGACTGTAAACTGTGCACCAGGTAAGTTCCCAGGAAAGAGAGGTGGATCACAACGGACACGCTTAAATACCAAGTCTTTCCTTAGCCAGAACCTCCCCCTAAACAGCACTTTCACAGTATCACCTTTCCCCTTAACAATACCAAGGATAATTCTTTTTTGATGTGGAAGATCAGACAAAGCTGCAACCACAGAGCATACTAAGAAAAATTATCCCACCGAACCTCCGAACCTGGCTCTGATACCAGTTGTTGGGAAAAATAGCGGCATAAGTTCAAAAGAATCAAAGACACAATCACAACACAAGAATATAACGTGGAAACTCCAAAACCGGAGAAAAAACCACGGCCGCTGCCTAAACCGGCAACCAGAGAATTAACACTATGTGAAAATTGTTACAACATATAGACTTCTCTCACCCACACCCAACACCCCCAGTACAACCACACTCTTACAAAGCAAATATTTAAACTAAGTCAGATACAAGCTTAAAGTGCTACATGCTGACTGGTGCTGGTGCATTTGAAAACAAATGACCAAAATCCAATATATAGCCTTGGCCTTCTTCTTGTTTTCCCACACTAAAGGATGTGGGACTTGCAATCAACCCCAACAATACATGGGATGGAACTAAGCTACTAATCAATGAAGAAGTTCTACAGGTTCAAGAGTCAAGAAAATATCAGTTTGTTTTCCTATGTCTTTCTTTCTATTCATTACTCTTATTTTTTAACTCATTATTATGCATAACACTGAATAGGTTACCTACAATCAAAGATCCTAATCTCTATGACCAAGGAAGCAGCAATCTTTTAAAGAACGGGCAGGTGCCATAGCACCCCTATATTTAAAAAAAGAAATTTATATAGGTAATAAAAATAAATTATTAAATTAATAATGACAATTACAAACATTTTAGCTTTTACAAACATATTAGTTTTTACAAACATTTTAGCTTTTACAAACATTTTAACAATTTATAAAATCAAAAAATGAGTTATCCTCCTCAAACACATCTTCATGAAATTGAAATATTAACGGTGTTATAGGTGTGAGATAAATAATTTATCCTACACCCACATTACCGTTAATATTTCAATTTAATGAAGATGTATTTAAGGAGGAGAACTCATTTTTAGTTTTTTGATTTTATAAATTGTTAAAAGGTTTGTATTAGCTTTTACAAACATTTTAGCTTTTACAAACATTTTAACAATTTATAAAATAAAAAATGAGTTATTCTCCTCAAACACATCTTTAATTTTTTGATTTTATAAATTGTTAAAATGTTTGTATTAGCTTTTACAAACATTTTAGCTTTTACAAACATTTTAACAATTTATAAAATCAAAAATGAGTTATTCTCCTCAAACACATCTTCATGAAATTGAAATATTAACGGTGTTATGGGTGTGAGATAAATAATTTATCCCACACCCACAGCACCGTTAATATTTTAATTTCATGAAAATAGGTTTGAGGAGGAGAACTCATTTTTAATTTTTTTAATTTTATAAATTGTTAAAATGTTTGTAAAAACTAACACTTACTCTCTCTTTATATAATAATTATTCAAAACACACATATATTGTTAGGTTCACTAACTAATTTTTTTTTTTACTAGTTATAACTAATTATGATGGTATGTTATTTAAGTGAATACTATATTGATTGATGTATAAAAAAAATATCTAGATGACAATTTGCAAATAAATCTGTAATTGAGGATTAGCTGATAAAATCAACTATGGATCAATGGTTTAAATTAAGAATATATTTGGATAATTTAAACATATATTTAATTTGTATTTGACAAGTATTGGCTAACCTGCTAATATTCCCTAATATAGATTTATTTGCCAAGATGTTTTATTTTATACCACAATCAATATAATATGTACCTATTAACTCTTACTTATCCTATTATTATAATTAGTAAAAAAAAGTTAGTTATAAAATTATTTTTCATCAATTTTTATTTTATTCAAAAAAATTGTGATTTATAATAAATAAGAAAAATATGCTATTATCCTTTACTTGCTTGTTTTCTCGTGTCTAGATTTGTTTCAAATTAATGTTACCTTCCAATTTTGCTCGAAGACGTTATGCCTAACCCAAAACAATAAGGCAGAGACTTTAGGCTTAAATTTTTAACTCAAAATTTGACCTCCAAATATATTACTATTATATATTATGTTAAAGTTCGAGAATTGCATTGTCCTAGCAGTTTTAGTGGAGGGATAAAGTAATTGATGGACGACGATTTGAGTTGTATGACAAAAAAATTCTCGTTTTTAAAATTTACTAATAAATTAATTACAACAATGATTGCAATACAATCTTATAGTGAGGTAGTTAAGGTCCCCTCAATAACAAAAGGATCTCTCCTTCTAAAAAAGAGCAAATATGAGATTAGTTTAAGAGGACGCCGCTTGTAGTCTAAGACCTTACCGTTAATTATGAAATCCCCTTAATCATGGTGTATATATTTAAATTTAAATTTTGAAAAAAAATTGAATTATTAAGAATAAATTTGTCTATAAAATATTTGATTTTATTGACCGTTAACTTTAATTAGAATTATTTTTTATTTATATAAAAATTAAAATGTTTGATCACTAAAATAATGTAATAAAGTATAATAATAATAATAATAATAGTAATAAATTATATTAAAAAGAATAATCAATTAAGTGTTGGATGTAATTTTAAAGTTACTTCTTTTCTATTTTATATTTGCATACATTAGGAGTGAGACGTCGATTTACTTCTAATTAAGAAATTCATAATCTCATACTATATATATAGAGCGGTTGTCCTAGGACCATATACATAAAAAATATTCTATTTTATTGTTAAATTATTATAAGACATCTAATAATTAACGAACATCATCGATGATATATAACTAATATTTTGAAATATTAAACCTTATACTATGGGTGACAACTTATGGGCCACGTCTGACTATATACATTTATACATTCATATATTCTTATCAAGATTTATGTATGAAGTTTGCTGGAATAGTTAATAGATGCTAGCTAAGTTGCAAAAATGAATTAAATACAGCAAAGTGCCTTGTCTAAAAAACAGTAAACATTGGTACGTACATGCATGATACATTCTTAATTTCTTATATGAGTGGTGCTAACAAATGTTTTTATAAGACATTTATTAATTAAAGAAAAAATATATAATAAAAATTAAATTTTATGTACTGATGAAAAAAATATATAATAGAGACTAACTTTTATGAAGTCACGGTTTATTTATTTATTTTTCTTTTACAAATATATTCTATCAAATCATATTATAGTTTCATTTTTATAGATTAGTTTTTAGAATATTTTCACAAAATTAAATCTAATATAATAATATTTAAACATATCAAAATTATATAAGTATATCTAAATATATTTTTTTAATTATTTTGGTAATTTAAATATATATTTTTTTTAATGAGTTTAACCTTTAAATATATTTTTTTAGTGATCAAGTTAATCCAAAATTATTAACAATATTAAAGATATATTTATAATATTGGGATATTTAAGGATTAATGTGGCATGGCTTCACAAATTTAAAGACAAAATGACTATTTAGTCTAAAAATAGTAACTTTTGTGGTTTTGAAAAAATAACTTTTTCAATTTCTTCTGGCTCCCTCCCTCTCTATTTATTAAAATAATAATTATAATTACTAAATTATCCCTCAAACCTTTATGGTTTTGAAAAACTAAAACAATTTACAAAATTTCATTGATTTAATGAAATTAAACTAAATTATTTTAATTTCATTGATTTTGTGCAATCAATACCTTGCACAAAATCAATGAAATTAAAACAATTTACAAACACACTTTTATTATTTTAATGCCGTTCAAATACTTATTCAGATTGTTACCTACTAACCAAATTGAACTTATCTTTTTAGGAGATAACTTGTGTGACTGTTGTTGGGGTAAAACTTTTTTTTGATATATGTTTTGAAGGCACACAACACCTTGACCCTACAAGTCGAGTATTTTCTACACAATCTGACAACTCTAAATTGTTGAAGGTACACTGACACCTTAACCTTACCAGTCAAGTCTTCTCAACACAATTGAGATCCACAAATTGTTTGAGACACACTAAAGCCACTATTGGGTTAGGTTACAATGAGTTTAAAACAATTTTAGTTTTGCTTCTACTAAGCAGATTTATTACAACGATTTTCTCGCACTAACAATGAAGTACTAAGAATATTTTCCTTTGAACGAATGCTTTGCTAGAACTTAACACCTTCAACTCTAAATACTTAGAAATTTGAGTTCTTGAGATTTTCTAAACAACTTTGATTGTTAGGATTTCTCAGTTTGTGTTGTTCTTATCTTTCTTCTTTATACTTGATCCATTCTTTATAGTTGAAATTCGGGCTTCAATTTAGTCCGTTGAGAATTTTGAATCATATCTTCTGTCTAGTTTGATCAACAAGGATTTTCTTCAAAAATCTCTCAAGATGCATTTTGATAATATGTCATTTCACCAATTCTTTATTTCAAATTTGGTATGAGCAATTCATCTAGAATGATATGATGCATATTTTCTTCATATTGCATTTGGAAATTATTTAGCTGAATCTTCCTTCATACATTTGATTTGATTTGGGTGGGCATAATTACTAGGTCGTGTTCTTGAACCTTCAGAATTTTTTATACGGTTAAGTGAAATTTATCTTTTATCATAATTATTGAACTTCTATCACATACATTGGCTTTTCTTCGTCAATGTATAACTTGATTGTTGTATTCATATGTTGTGTTGCTTGACAATCAGAGTTATTGGTAGATATAAAGTTGTGTGACTTATAATTATTGGCTTGGGCAAATCACATTTGTTTCCTTATCAAAGTTCGAGCAACTTTAGAGTGTGATGTATTTTAGAGGCAACACTTTGGAACGAGTCACAATCATCAAAGTTAGCAGAACATAAGCTTTAGAACAGGCTTGAAGAATGGCTTCAGACTTCAAAGGCATAATGAGATTACTATTCATCAGAGCATGCAAAAATATTGTTCATTAGATCATTTGTCTTATTCTAAAGATTTCATTGACTATTTTGATTTCGTATCATCTGACCTTTTTACTTCATCTGGTCATTTCCTCTAGTGATATCCTTTGGTGGTATCTTAGGATGGGTATCCTCTGGTACTTTCCTCTGATTTTTTTTCTTCAAATTTAATCATAGTTAATTAAATACTTTTGTTGTTATCATAAAATAGTTTTATTAACATCAAAATTCTAAGTGGAAAACCAACTTAGTTTTAGCAATCCATTCATAGGGACCATGGTGAGTTTTGAAGCTTGTTTTATGTCTGTCTACTAATATTTCGTGAAATGTGATCTTAAATCAAGTTTAGAAAAATATCTTTAATAGTTAAAGCATTTAAGGCTTTGTCAGTAGTTCAAAAACACCAAGTACCATATATTGGGTAAGATAATACTTTGATACAACATTTCATTTAGATTTTACTAATCTTCTCCTTCTGATTGTGGGGGGTACTTGTTAGGTTTGACTTTGACAGGTTTTGACTCTTTCATGAAGGGTAAAATATTTTCTTGTTGTCTTAAAAGCGGTAAGCCATAGGGTGGTTAAACATTGAACTGTATGTATACAACATTGTGGTTAGCTCGAATTTTAAATTTTCAGGTGTATCTAGGAAGTTGTCCTCATGAATATCTTGTTTAGCAATTTGGATTGCAATCATTTCAGAGATGGAGCCTAAGAATGTGGTGACATTGGACTACTTCTGGTAATGATGGGTTGTAACCATGTATTGTAACGAAGGAACCTTTATGGAAAAATTTGTTACATAAAGAGGCATAGTTAGCCAAATTTGGGCACAAGGCAGCTAACCAAGTAACACCAAGTATTAAATTTGTACCTATCACGGGTAATATGTACACAAGTAATTCAAATTCATGGTTTTGTATTTTAACATATAGGCTTGTATCTATCCTTCAACAATCAAGGTGTTACCATTGCCTACAAGGATTTTGGTATTTAGGGTAGTTTTAATAGGGAGCTGCACAAAATGAGCTAGTCTAGGGTGTAAGAAAATGATAGATCTACCACCATAAAGTAGTATTTAAATTTTAATTACCCCTAACAAGTCGATGAATTTGGTAGTGCCTAACCCACAAACAGCCTTTTATAACAATTAAGTACCTGTCTAATTATAAATTTAGGTCCTCTTGACGTTTCTCATGGCTTAGGTCTGTTTGATTGATGTCTACCTTATCCTCAATTTTCATTTGCATATAGTGCTTATTTAGGCTTTTATGTTGAAAGGTAAACTTGTCATCATAGTACAAGCACAAACCCTTATCTCTACGGATCTGCATCTTAGTTGGGGTAATGAATTTTATGGGGGTATTTTTATGGAGAAGTTGACTGGTCTGGTGTAGGTAAAATGGGTAATAGTGTTGGTTTGAGGGTTTTGGCTTTGGCATCTGTTTTGAGGAAATGTATTGTAAGTGTTCTTTTTTTTTTTTTTTTAATATGGTGGTTTGGGTGGTGGGGAGTATTTGTTGTTAGAGGAAGGAAAGTATTTCTAATAGAAAACTCACAATTTATTTGATGCTTAATGTCAAGTACAAGGGGGTATTTATAGATCAAATAGATAACTCTAGACACATTTCGATGAGCTTCCTAATTAATACTCTTTCTATATACTTCCCATATTTCTATAATTAAATCACTTCTAGATTCTTAAAAAGAAATTATATATGGTTGTAGACTTATCTAATTTCAAACTAGTAATAAAAATGCTCCGTCTTAATTTGAAGTTTTCTTCTTCATTCTAAGTCTTGCTCTTAGCCTTAGAAAGTCTTCAAATTTTAAGGGCTTTGTAAAAATTTCTACAACTTGATCTTTAGTTTTCACATATTTTAAGCTCAACTTTTTTCTTGTCAATGGATTTTATAATGGAATGGTACATTATGTCTATGCACTAGATTCTTTTCAAGTTCTTGTGCAAATTGGTTGTATATACAAATATCAGTAGATTCCTTTTGGGGCATATAAAGTTCCTTCAATAATATCGTTGGCTAAATGGCATGACAAATGCAAGATGTTGATGCTACATACTCTAACTCACATATTGAAAATGTGACAATATGTTGCTTCTTTGAGCTCCACGAAAAAATACAATCCCCCAGGAAAAATATAAAGTCACTAGTACTATTTCTATCATAAATATCTCCCACAAAGTCTCTATAATAGAATCCAAAGAGTTTAAAATCATTAGAAAAAGAGTAAAATAATTCATAATCAAGTGTACTTTTATGGTAGCGGAGTATCCTCTTAGCAACTTTCAAGTGTGTAATAGTAGAAGCTTCCATGAAATAGCTCACTACTCCAACCATATATAGAATATCAAGCCTTGTATGTGTTATGTATCTTAGGTTTCCAACAAGGTTTTTGAAAAAAGAAGGGTCCTTCTTTTGTCCATCTTAAAACTTTGACAATTTCAATATGTTCTCCATTAGTGTGTTTATTGGATTGCAATCAAACATTTTTAATTTCTTCAAAACTTCTTTTGCATAGTTTTCTTGAGAAATAAATATGCATTCTTCCAATTGCTTTACTTCTAGGCCTAAGTAATATGACATAATAAGTCTAACATTAGTCATATCGAAGTCAAGCGCCATGGCCTTTTTGAACTCTTCAAATAAACTTAGATTGTTCTCGATGAATATAAGATCATCCACTTAAAGATAAGCAATCAGAATATCTCCATTATCATATACTTTGACATAAATAGTATATTCATTAAGACAACCAACATACCCATTTTCTTGGAAGCATTTGTCGATGTGACTATTCCATGCTCTTGGTGTTTGCTTTAATCCATACAATGTTCTCTTCAATATCAAAACTTTATCTTCATGTCCTTTAATCGCGTATCTCATTGGATGCTCAACATAGACCTCTTCTTCAAGGTAACCATATAGAAATGCCGATTTTACATCAAGTCAATAAATTTTCCACTTATTTTGAGTTGCTACATAGATTAACAAACGAATACTGTCCATGTGAGCATTTGATGCAAAAACATCTTCATAGTCAACTCCATGTTTTTATTTGTAGCCTTTGGTAACAAGTCTTTCTTTGTATTTTTCAACCTCTCTATTAGTATTTTTTTAAGTCTTGTGAACCCATTTGACTCTAATTGTTGCATGGCCTTTTGGAAGAGTTGCTAATTCCCAAGTGTTATTCTTCATAATTGATTTGATCTCCTCATACATGGCTTATCTCCACCTTTTATCTTTCATTGCTTCGCCATAATTTAATGGTTCATTATCCATCAAGAGACAATACAACTCTTTAAGGTCAAGAGTAACTTCAGTTGACATTTCATAAATGTCTTCTATATCTTTCATCTTACTTGATCTTTTGTTTGAACTTTCATCTAAAGAAGTAGGTGAAGAAGGTGGAGTTGCGTCTTGAATTGGAGTTGTGGTATCTTGATCTTCTTCACAATATGGAAGGAAATTATAGTTTGTTTCTTCTTGACCCTCTCAATTTCATGTAGCATCTTCATTAAATTCAACATCATGATTTACCACTACTTTATTGTTGCATGGGTTGTACAACTTTTAACCTTTAGAATGCGGATCATAACCAACAAAGACATGTTTGGTGCTTCGATTATCAAGCTTGAATCTTTCTTATTGTGGCATATGTGCATATGATATGCTCGAAAGACACGTAAGTGATTAATATTATGTCTCATTACATTCCATGCTTCTAGAGCAATTTGTTCTTTGACATTTGAAGTCGGAAAGCAATTTGCCAAATAGAACGCACAAAAAACTACTTTAGCCCAAAACTCATTTGGTATCCTTTTCGATTTTAGCATGCATCTTGTCGTGTTCAAAATAGTTATATTCTTTCTCTCAACTACTCCATTTTATTGAGGAGGTCTTGGAATTGTCAACTAACGGAAAATTTCATTCAATTTGCACATTTGATGAGTCTCCAAAGGAACATTTCCATTCACCTTTTCATTAAGCTCCACAAATTTCTCTTTGCATCCACACATATGATTACTTGCACCATTGTCCAAGTACCATGAACTATTAGCATTTCTTTCTTCTTCCTTGAGTATTATAAAAAAAGTTGACTCTTCATATTCGTCAAGAAGATTAGCCTTTTCTTCCTCTTGATTAGGAGCATTACGATATTCCTAAGAAAAATGGTCAAATTCATGACGATATAACATTCAAATTTAGATTTTTCATACCTCATTTCACTTTGATAATAGCCATAACCTATTCCTCTTCCTCTTCCACGAATTCTTGGTGATCAGTGACTTCTTTCTTCATAGTTTGATTCACCATTGGAGCCTCTTCTTCTTCCTTCTTGGCCATGACTACGTCCACGTCCACTTTGACTATTGAATCATATGTTATCCTTCAATAAATCTTTGATCTTGAGAGCTTGCACTAATGGTTCATCTTGCCTTTTCTTCATTCTTTCTTCTTAAGCTTGCAAAGATCCTTCTAATTCCTCAATGGACATTGAGTCAAGATATTTTGATTCCTCAATAACACACACCACATAATCGGACTTGGAGTCAAGAAACGAAAAATCTTTTCCACTACATGAACATCTATTATCTTATCTCTATATCTCTTCATTTGATTCACAATTATTTTCACCCTTAAGTATTAATCTGAAATTTATTCGAATCATCTTTAAAGCTTCAAAATTTCCCCTTAGAGATTGAAGTCTTATCTTCTTCACTTTTTCAATGCCTTGAAGTGATTTCTCCAAAATATTTCAAGCTTCCTTTGAATTTGTAGCATAGACAAGCTTCTCAAACATAAAATCATCCAAACATTGATAAATGAGAGTAAGAACATGTTGATCCTTATTCCTTGTCTTTATCAAAAGCTCTTTCTCAACTTGAGACAATCATTCTTTATCTTGTGCCTCATCATAGCCTTTTTTCCACAATCTTCCATACACCTTGAGAGCCAAACAAGGTTTTCATGTGAATGCACCACTTTTCATAATTCTCTTTCTTCAGAAGAGAAAAGTGGAAAGTAGCGTAATCATTAGTCGTCATTTCTCAACTCTCACAACCAAACTTTAGATACCACTTTGTTAGAGGAAAGAAATTATTTCTAATAGAAAATGCACAATTTGTTTGATGCTTAATGTCAAGTACAAGTAGGTATTTATAGGTACAAATAGATAAATTTCTATCTTTTATTTCTATTCTATTTTGTTTTTTCAATATGTAAAGAAATTTTTTTCACTTGTCCATTCAACTACAACTATTTCATACGTTATGCAATTTCAACTTTAATTTATCACTCAATAACAAATCAATACACTCAAAAGCTCTAATTACTCATCAAAACTTTCATTTTAATAACTCATACAAAAAAAAAAAACAAATCATCCAATATTTTTAAAGCACCACAATGCAAGTTCGACTACATACACATGTTTAGATCTATCTTTTATTCTTCAACTATTCTCATGTAGATTCTCAATTCAAGCAATGATAACGATATTTTGAAATACAATCAAACTACACTTATTTGTGTGATACATTCTCAGTTCACAAATACTTCAATAATATTATTTCTTTATTGTCAATTATTGTTTAAGATCATATATAGTTATTGTTGCATAAGAGGTAAGTTTTGTTTTCATATGATGTTGAGTGTGTGTCTCATAGCTTTTTTTTTATAATTAAAAAAACACAAATCAAAATCGAAACAACAAAAAATGAATAATATTAAATATTTAAAAATGAATAACCTATTACTATTTCATTATTCACTCGAAATTTTATATATCTTAAACATCCACAAACTTTTTTTGCATTTAATTTTTTTTATTTACTCTTGAAGTTTTTTTTACTGTGTCAAATAATTATTTGAAAATTTCATTTCACAT
>JBBPBT010000066.1:444711-456786 GCA_037974875.1 Cicer bijugum | reverse complement strand
AAAACACTATTTTGTTATTTCCATATATATCACCAATATTTGCAATGGAAATAATTGTTTCATTATTTTGAATGTTATTAGGAAAATTGTTTTTAACAAACTATCACTTATAAAATGAATGTTATAATAAATTGCAAGATGCATAATATCATTAAGTGTATATTTAGATTGATGATGAAATTGACGTCATAATTACGAAAAACATATAAAATTGATAATTGCGAAAAACATATAAAATTGAAAAGGTAAAAAAATACATAAATTTATAAATTTAATATTTTAAAACTAATATAAATTATATAAAATGAAAAATATATTATAGTTAAATGTATAACTTTAACAATAAAGAAATGTATTAATATTTAACAAATATATTATTAGAAGCAACACTTCAATGAGATCAAAAAATTTGAATAAACTAATTCCACATTTAAAAAATATTAAAGATAAGAATTAAATCTCTAAAGTTAATTATAAAATCTTATAAATAATCTCATACTTTAATATATTTTATATGAACTGTATTAGTCAATAATTTTACATTTTTTTATATTAAAGCAAACTTTAACTTTTTAATAATTATTCAAAAATATGTTTATTTTTAATGAGAGACATAGATGCTTATATTATATTATACTCTAAAAAAAATAACAGTACTGGTAACTTACATATTCTTATTTGCATCTAGTTTATAGTAATTTCTATTATTCTAAATGATGTAAAATCACCACCAGCAATTCTCTTGCTGGCAAAAAAGGATCCGTTGGCCCCTCCTTAGTTCTTGGATTCCCAGATATTCAACAAACTCTCTCAGCTGCATTTTGTCTTTAGTGCTGCCAGCTGCTAAGTTACATTCTTTTTTCAAATGTGACCGCTAATGTGCCACGAAGTGAGTATCAAGTTTGAGTTTCGCTTGTTTAGTTCTTTTGTAATTAATTTTTATATTTGCATTTATGAACGCTTTTTTGTTTTTGGTATGTGCATTTAATAAAGGTTTTAATAATACATATAATAATTTATAACTTATTGTTCAAATTTAGAAATTCAAAACTTCATAAACCATAAAATATATAACTAATCTATAACTTTTTGCAACAATATGAGCTGCCCCATCCATAAGAACTTGCATTTAAAAGTGAGCAATCTATCTAGTTAACAGAATTGGCATAAATGGTGAGATCGTTGGATAATTCATGAATCAACTTCCAAGATTGAGGAAGTACTAGTACAATTGTATATATACATCTAACTAAAACGAATTTAATATGCTAACTAACCAACTTATTTTAGTATCAAGAGCAATTTGTGACTTATCTTTGAGTTGAATTAATTAATTAATTTTTTTGTTTGATTTGTTTGAATTAAAATAATTAATAGATGTGGTCCTTCAATCACAAACTCATCGATCCATAAATAAAAATAAATTGTAAAAAAATAGCTATTAGATTAAGCCTTATTTACGTAAAAATAAAATTGATAATCAAACTCTAATTATCAACCATTTAAAACTACTTCTAACACTTTTTATTATTTCTCTTCTTAAATCAACCACACAGTAAAAAACTGAAATTGATTGAACACAATAGTAACGTATAATTAGCATAGGAAAATAAATAAATTAAAGAGTCTTCCTCCTAATTGGTAAAGGCAATTTAACAGAAATTGAAGACTTAGAATTACAAGATTTAAAAGAACCAGTTCTCATAAACAACAAAAAAGAGTTAACAATTTTCTTAACCTTAACAGCAACCTTTTTAATCTTAGGCTTTTTGGGTTGTACAAAATTATCCAAAGATGATAACTTGTAAGTTGTGAGAAAGATTTGTCTTTGTTTTGCTCTTCTTCGTCTGTAGCTAATAGACTTTAACATGTTGTTGTCTTTCCCTTGTAAACCAAGAAGCTCATATTTGTGTCTGCGGCTGAAGGTTAGTGTTGTGTTTCGAACAAGTGTGTTCATGGCTTCAAAAAACAGAACAAAAGAAGGGTTTTCTTCGATTCTCGTTTGTGGTCACAATTTTTTAGAGTTTGGTTTTTTATACTTTTCTTTACAATATAAAGGGAACAACTTTATGGGCTGTTTATATATTGGTCCTCACTGTTTTCTAGTTTGTGTTGAATGTTTTGATTTTACCTTTTTTTTATTTGTGTAAAAGGATGTTTGACTGTTTTTTCTAAAATTAATTTTTTCTTATTTGGCGTGCGCAGCTACGTCATTATATTTATTCATTTGTGTTTGACATATGTAAAATATACTCTAATTTTATATGATTTGGTTTAATGCTCGTGGTTGGTTGTTCTGCACGTGACTTTTATGTTAATTTTTATAAAATATTGAAATCTAAAATGTAATGCACTTACTAGTTTTTCTTAATGAAATAGAGTTGTATTTTATGAAGATATGTTGGTTGTTTATACTACATCAATTGGATTCCTACTCTCCTCAATAAATTTCATTCCACAAGTTGCGACCACATGTTCAATAATCCATGGAGTCCAAAATATGTCTTAAGTTGTCTCCATGTTACTATGCCCATTTTCAAGTGAGTATAAAACTACTATATTTAAAAAAAATTATCTATTGATAATTTCTAGTTAACTTTATAGACTTTTTTAGAGATTTAAAGTATCATTTCTTTTATAAAAAAGTGAATAAAAACTTTAAAAACTAAAAAGTTGATAATTTTTACAAGGACTAATTAAATTTTTGAACTTTATAAAAACTAAAATTTATTTTATTTTTTTTAAATTATTAAAATTATATTTTCTTTTTATTAGAGATCGAATTTTTAAAAATAAAATAGAGGCTCTAAAATATTGCATGCAATTTCTAAATCAATGGTGGAAGGACAAGCCAATGGAGGAAGCTTCGTGGGAAGATGAACACACCATTTGTAGTTAAGTTCTCTCCCTTAGAATTGACGACAAGTGTGTTGTTCAAGAAGCTGGTATTGATAGGGCCAAAGTTACTATTACGGACCCATGGATCTTGCTATTAGTAGGCCAAAAATATGAATGTGGAATAGAGAGAACTAGTTGTATTTGAATTTATTTCATGGTCTTGCAAGTATCTTAATTAATAAAGGAAATTTTGTATTGTAAAAATAAAATTTAATCTTTAAAAAAGTTAAATATACAATTTTTCATATACTTTTAATAATGAATATTTATTTGGATGAGTAACAAGTGTCTAAATAATGTCCTTTTTTAGTGTGAGGTGTATGTTACATGAAAGTCATATATATGTAGCAGAAAAATAAATATTTAATGTCATGCGTATAATTGGAATAATTTTACAATTTTATAACATTAGATAAGTTTCTTCATCTTTGTTTTGTGTGTGTAGCTTTTTCCTATATTTTAGGTATCAAGAAAGACTATAAATATTCACATGGGTATAGCATTCAGATACAGATTTTTCGGCACACATAAATAAATAAAAAATAAAATAAATAAATTATATAATGAAATTATTATTTTCTATTTTATTCTTGATGTGTTCAAACATTTTAATTTGTGACCGTGGCTATAAAAGACTCAGCTCAATATCTGAGAGCATATGAATACGGAACTTCAAGAAGCATGAAAACACACACTAATTATTTTACAAAGTTGACGTTGAAAACGAAGTTGACGTTCGTAAGCTATAACAGCGAAAAGATGGAACTTTCCAGCTCCCGTTATTGACCGTTGACCGCATACCATATAAATATAGTTTTTCTAAAGTTATATATTTTTCTTAAATTCAACTTTAAAATTTTTAAAATGTATTTTTTAGAAGAAAAATTAAATTTTACTTTTTTTGAATGATTTTATTTTGAAAATCTTAAAATTTAAATTTATTAGGATGTATTTTATTTTTCTCATAAATCAATACATTTTGAAATTTTCAAATTGACTATTAAAAAAAAGTGTTCTTTGAAATCTGAGTTTCTTATTAGAAAAAAGAATAACATCACCAAAAATCCCTAAAAAAAAAGTATCCAACCCAAAAATATTTAAAATACTGTGTGAATGGAAATACAATTTGAGGGGTAATTAGGATAATTTCCCTAAAGCTTGCACATCAATCCGTACATAAAAAATCATGACAGAACGATGGAACCTTAACTTCTAAAAGCCAACTCGTCAAAAAAAATAAAAACTTGAAAAGCAAAGATGCAATAATCTTTTTTTTTGTCAACAGAGCAATAAAACTTTGATTGGATTGTTATTGGTTGGGTGTTGGATATGGGCCCAACTTAACAACCAAGCTGGACCACATTAACTAGTTTGGACTTACTGAATTAGTTAATACTTAATACTATAAGATAAAACTCAATTAAGATTATTATTAAATCCGACTATTAACTTGTTTGGTACAGTTTTTTTTCTTCAAATATTATTATTTTATAAAAGTATACTAATCAGGAAAAAAATCTAAAAATTACTTCAAATGAGAAACAATTTTTATTAGTTTTCTCAAAAAATATTTTTAATAATTGGCTTTTTTTAAAATTTGTTATATTATAAAAGACAAACATAAAATATATTATATGTTTCTTAAAAATCTTTAAAGGTGTGTTTCTTCAATATGTTTGATTCAAAATAGAGGAGAAGAGATATTTTAATATTTTGTGTTTGATTTAAGGGGAGAGGAAAATTTTTAAATGACTTTTTAATTATATTGAACTCTTCATTTCCCATCAAAATCCCTCCAAAATAGAGGAAAAATAAAATGAACTAAAGAAAATATTTTTGCTCTTTCCCTTCTCTTTCTAAAAATTGAATTAAACACATTTCATTTAAAATATTTCCTCCTCTCGCATTGGTTCACCTCAAACTAAAACACCCTAAAATAAATGTCTACAAGTTTCTTTTCTTTTTCATTCATTAGAGTGAGATGATTTAGACCTATTTCTTGGATAAAATTCACCTTTTGAAGTCAATTTTTTTTATCATTTGATCTAAATAAGTAGTTTGCATACAAGTTTAATTTTTCTTCGGTATTTTTCTATGATCTCATCGTTTGAGTGCGATATTATTTTGTTCATTGTTATGTTGAAGTGTTTATTTGATTTAATTGATAGAATAATTTGTAATCCATTAAAAAGTTTAATCAATAACTTTGACATCATTTATGTTACAAATATGGAGACATGAGTATTTCGATCACTTTAATTGTAATATTTGTAAACATATTATTGTTTTGTATTGATAATTTGGATGTTATAAGTTTACTAATATATATTTTTTTAATTTAAATTTATATTGTATTGATGTATCCTATCATTTGAATAAATAAATATTTTTTTTATTAAAATAAATTCTTTATATTATTGAATATCAAAAATATTTTTTATTCTAATAAACAAATCTATATTTATCTTATTTTGTTAATTTAGTTTTAGTGATCAAGTAAAGTAAAAGAGTTAAAAAATTAAGTAGTCAAATATAATCACCGTTTACAGTAAAATAATAACAATAATAATAATAATAATATTAAGATTAATTGTTTAAAAAAATGATTTTACGACCAAATAAAACAAATCAAATTTATTTAATTTCAATCAAACCCATATTGAAATATCAAGTTAAACTAAAGTAACTAATTTAAACTTTTTGTTTTTCTCTAAAATCAAGCAGGAATATCTTTCACATCAATAAATAAATAAAAAATCCTTTCTTACTTTAGGATCCCATACCAACTTGGAAACGTTTCTGTGGTGGATATGACCCTTCATTTCCTTTTCTGCAAGTTGCATAATGAAGAAGGACACTTCTTCCATTGAAAACTTTATTTCGAAAAAAATCTCCTATATCTAAAAATTGTTAAGTTTATTTTTAAAAAATTTCTTTTCAAATTGATAATTTGTAAATTTTTATATTTAATTATTTTTACTAATTTTATAAATATAATATTAATTATTTCTTTTATTTTTATAGTTTGTTATTTATTACTATATATCACTTTTGTTTAAAATAATTAACTTCATGTAAAATACTCATTAATTTGAAGAAGGTTAATTTTACTCTGTATTATATTTTTTAATTATAATTACACACAACATTATTAATATTTTATTTAAATAATTGAAAATATTAATTCTTTTCAATTGATTATCTTCCGTACACGTAAAGGCAGCAAGTCTAATATATAAATAAAAAACTGTACATATGCTAAAATTATTCATTATATGATATCTATATTCTATTACTATATACTAACCTAGGTGAATTTAGAATTTAGAATGACCCTATTGAGCTCTATCCATATCTAGATTGCGAAACAAAGCAATTGATATTCATCGGTATGAAAGTAAAATAGTTAAGATCGTTTGATAGATGTTTACAGCCTACTCTAATTTAAGCTAAATTAATTTTATTTTTTAAATTGATAAAGCTAATTTTTTTAAAAAACTCTATTTATTTAAAAATATAAAATTATAAATCACATAAAAAATCTTTTAGATTTGACCAATTTACTTAAATATATATATATATAATATTTTTGAATATTAATATAATTATTCAAAAAAATTGAATTGTTAATAATTTAAATATATAAAACTTCTATTATTTTTAATATAAAATTAAAATAAATGTCATATAAAGTCATTTTTTTTAACATGCTAAATGTTAAAATATAACTTAATATCAAATCTACAACATGCTACATGTCAAACTTAAAGATTAAATTCAAATCTTATCTTTAATTATGTTAACCAAATATATATATATATATATGTATATATATGACTATTAGTAATAATATTATACAAAATTATATTTAAAACACATTTGATATTATATGACAGGGGTAAATTAGGTATTCCATAGTTTGATGAAAGGTGATATCATCGTTATCTTAGCAGATAGTATATGTTACGTTGCAAGTCCCCTCAAGGATGGGCTAGCCATATGATATTCTCGAACTATCCATCCAAGGCTTTGGTGATCATTCGTTCACTTTTGTATTGTCGAATATATCCTCGAAGCCAATCAAGTGGATAATCCACATTGTATTTAGACGTTTGTCAACTATATGGTTCCAAAATTTAAGATATATTATTAAATTACTAACAAGTATGGGCTTCACCATTATCCCTGTGGCTCCGCGTGAATTTGAAGCTCATCACTCATTATTGATTCTAGTACATCAACTATATACAAACGGATAATCTCAATTTTATATTTTTATTTATATTTCACATAAATAATATTCATTAATTAAATAGCCACATTGCATCCAAACATAAAACTAAGGCTAACTTTTATGATAACTAATAAGAATCACTTAAATAAAAAAAATCAAATACTCAATATATATATATATATATAAAGTTTATGTATTCTAAAATTTAGATTAAATATATCAAAGTTTTAAAATATATTATTATATATATTTTATTTTAATGAAATATAATATAAAAAAGATTCATTCTATTTTCCTCTAAAAATATAAGTGGTTTCACTTTATTTTATGAACAATTAAAATTATAAACATATTTTTAAATGTTTTTATTATTAATTTTATAAACTAAATTAATTAATTAATTTAAAAATCAACCTAGTTGTCAAATAAATGATTTCTTTATATCCATCAATAATTCTTAAACAGTTATCAATAAAAAAAATTAGTCATTGATTTTCAATCTATATAATTCGTACAATAAAATAAAGTGCATTTAAGACCAAATTTAGTAAAAAAAATATAATTTAAAAGTGTAAATAATTTTGACGTATTGAAAACTATATAACATCCTATACATGACACATTTAAGGACTCAAATAAATTATATAAAAAAAAATAATAGTATATACTAGAGAGACACATTCCATCGAAAAATAAAGGAAAGATTCGATTTGAAGATACTTATCCTGAACGTAAGTAACTTGACAACGCATGCTTGCGTGGATCCTAAAATGAAACTTTCAAATTCTATGTTACAGCTGTCTTCTGCTGTCTTGTGTTTAATTTCTGTTATGCTGCCCACTAATTCAATTCCTACCAACAAATGCTTTCGTAGCTTCGAGAAACCCAAAAAGACAAACTTCAACCACATTTGTGCCATTTTATGCATAATGGCTAATATTACTTGTGCCAACAAAAATGGAAATATATTATACTATTAATGTGTACGAAAATATGAAGACTCTTTATGCTATTTCTTTGCTCCTATCTATGGATTGTGAATTCTACCATGAGCCTTGTAACAACAACTATGCATTGAAGAAGATATGTTCCATGTGAAGCTTGCTTGATTTAAACCCTCATAACTAAAGGTAAGAGAAATTAACCACCCTTCAACTTTATTCTTATACACCTTATATCCTTGAATTCTTCTTTTATTGCATTTCACATAGTTTATGAAATACATGTTTTTTAAGTTATGATGATTTATTCATGTTTATATATGGTAGTAGTGGCTTATGCTATTTTTTTTTTATTGTAAAGTAGGTTATTTCACTTTCTAGAATTGGATTTGAGAGTTAATATTTAAAAAAAATTTCGACGTTTTTTAGTTCACCAATCGAATTATGAACAAGAAGTTTGCTGAATACTACTATATAATCCTTTAATTTGGTTTTGAACATATCAATATAATTAACAATGGTTCTTAATTCCTTCTAGTTCATAGCCTCTTATGGTTTTCTCTCCTGAAAGTGTTAATTTGTCCATTAGCATATACGTTGTGAGATATTTTGTCTCATTTATTTTATTTTATATTATGATGTTAAAGTATAGTGTGTATAAAAGAAAAATCATCCATTTTGAAGCCAAATGGGATGCAATAGCAAGTGAATTAAAATATAGGATCCAAAACCATATTGTGAACTGGATCTTGTTGATACTTATATGCACTTAGTAACAGGCCTGTGCCAATTCAAATGGATTTTTTGTGGACATGAGAAATGGGCTAGTTTGGGCTTGGGCCGTAGTAGTTTTGCTGGACTTAGCCAGCCCAATCCATCAACTGATTTCAGGTACTTTTTTAAGTGTTAGCCCAATGATTTATTTTACACCAAATAACATGCAATGTTCATTTTATTGCGATCCATGTTCCTTTCTTTTTAAGTGAAAATTAATATAGATAACTATTTTTTATTTTTCAACTTAATAGACGTGTCTATGTTAGAATCTCATTAGCTGTGTCATAGCTACTAACCTTTATAGATAGTATATGTGCATATGTATTTTTTTTTTTTTTGAAGTCATACATTTGAAGTATTGTATGAAATAAGTTCAGCTTTCAAATTTTAAGTCTCATTCCCTATTCTCTGTTTAAAAAGATAGCACATTAATTCATAAATCCACCCTTTCTAAGTGATAAAATTATCTTTGTTAGGTATTATAGGAAATTAATAGCACAAAAAAATTTCAAAATGGCTTAGAAGTTTTAATTCCTTATTCCATTGAGCATATGAAAATATGTTATTATCTTAGCTTTGTCACAATTCACTATTTTTATTTTTGTCGACATGCCATTCACTATTTTCTATCACAATTATTGAAGGCTTGTGTTTGTATATTGTACCCCTGTGCTAACGTGTCAATATTCAGACGGTTAAGAGAATTGAAGATGTGACCACTAGGTTTGTCATTACTTTTATGTTATGTACTAATGTTAATAATTTTCTTGTTTATTCAATCACGAATCATCGTCTTAAATGTATGATGTAATAGTCGTGAGAATTGTTAAATTAAAAAAATCAAATTTATTTCTTTAAATTTAATGATTATCGCAACTATTACTATAAACAATTACTGTAGAGGATCTAAACAGTATATTTTTAATCAAATAATATTTATTAGTTGTAAACTACAAATGTATTAATTATCTCAAATTAACTCGATAATTGCCTTAGAACATGCATTTATCGACAAGAAATGTTGTTTATTAGTAAATCAAATGAAATCATGTCGACAAATTCATTAAAGCTGCAGTACATAGTAGTGTAGTACCAAAGTTGTAGTTGAAAAGCATCATATACTTTAATATTTATGATCTATACCACACACTCATCCATCACATTATCATATCATCTCAATAATTCAAATATAGAGTCAATAAAAAATAATGTTTGTAAATTTCAACCACACACAACATGCCACCTTATCAATTGTATATGAAACTTTAGCAATCAACCACACATTTCATGTTACCTTATCGTCTTTATTAACCGTTCATTTGCAACTTGCAATTCCAATTCAACACACATTGAAGTAACTCATTTGCAAGCAAAAAAAAAAAAAAAGGCTTTCTCCTCAGAGACATTTGATTATTTGTATAGATTTCCAAAGAACATGGAGACCGTTCTTTCCAAACACTCACCACCTTCTGCCTTCAAGGTGCGTAGATATTGATAAAGATATAGATATCAAGACACTATTATGATTAATTAATACTCAAAGAATTAATCTTACTATATCCTTTATTATCCTTGTCTTCATCATTTTTATATTTGATTTATATATATTTGAATAATTATGTTACTAATTGCCCCAATTAGCTAGAGATGCTGACAAGTGACTATAAAGCTCCTAAACTTTGGTATTTTTATTGTTTAATTAACTCTTGATAAACTACCAAATGATCAATAGTTCTTATTTTGGCTTTAAATAGGCATCTTATAAGAAAAAATAGGGATAAGGTTTAAGAGTTCATATATAGGAGATGGATGAGTCTATGACACTAATTAGCCAAAAGAACTGACCTATTAAAATATACTAACATGCTATCTAACCAAAGTGGTCCTTATAATGTGCAACTCATCTCCACATTATAAGTTATTTTGTAGGAATGAGTTATACAGTCTAAAGTTAGTTTTGGTGTATTAACTAAAGATATTACATATTATAAGTCAGATTTTGTAAAATTTGATAGGAACAGGTTATACCTACACTCGAAGTTAGTTTAGGTGTCCTAACTAAAGATATTAAGGTACCATGAAAATATGCAACTTTTTTTTAAAAAAACAAATTGTCTTTATTTATATATTCATTCTTGCTAGAGTAATATTTTTTATTGAAGAAACAAATAGTTAACTTAGGTGTTTTTATTAATTTTTAAATTCATTTATTAATTTTTTGGCATCTCATAAGAATTTTTTGATTTATTAAACATATTAGTTGGTTAATTATTCAAATTAAATACAATAATTAGTTAATTAAGTATACTAACTAATTAACTATAGTATGTTTAACTAAGTAATATGTGTGATATGATTTTCCAATTTGGTTATTTGTGGCCACTGGACTAATACCCTGCCTTCCAAGTTTGGATAATGTTCAGTTCAGGTTGGACTAATTGGAGTTTGGGAAACTCTTCAGGAAATGGAATCTGTTTTTTGATTTTTTTTACCAACTGTGGCTGTAATTAATGCATTTATTGAGCTCATATTGGTGATTATGTACCACAATAATTGCAAAATTTATTCTATATGCTGGGGGTGTTACTAGTATTTTGAAGGTGTATTTAACTATAATTGTTGACATCTTCACTTAAATTTCATGTGTAAGGGGTCTACCAATAAATCTTTATTGGTCAATTTTTTTAAAAGCAAAATTAACGGCTACTCAGCTTATTACAAATGCAACCACTTATGTGGTTCCGAGACACAATAACGGATTACATGGACAACACAAACACTCCAAACATGTCTCACATTTTTTAATTTGTGCAACTCCCATGATTCAAAAAACAAATGGTCAACATTGTATGCATAAATGTCCATCCACACATGATTTGAAAATGGATAAGTAAAGAACAAATGACAAAGATTTATAAGTGTAATTTTTAGATGGTAAAAAATTGGGGAGGTATTTAATGTGTTAGAATTAAAGTTCAAATTGATAATTCTTTTTTATTCCATTTAGTCTTTTTAACATTTGAAAACAAACACATCATTTCTCATAGTTTGAAAAATAAAAATCATGTTTATGCTAGTAAAGGTATACCTTATTGACAGCCGATTCAATGTAGGAGTTTCGTCTTTTTTAGCAAAATATGTTTTTTAAAATATTTTATTTTTTGATAATTCATATTCTGTATTTTCTTTTCCTTTTTTTTTTGTCACATTTCTTACTTTTTTTTT